>WSXT02184083.1:5802-20743 GCA_011762715.2 Neuroterus valhalla | reverse complement strand
ATTTCGAAAAAGATCTTTCAGCGCTCGTGGCAGTTTTTGGAATAGTCAATAAAGTCCTATATTCTATGATAGTATTCTGGAAACCACTATCGTAAGAACGGAGAAGTTGAAGAACCTGAAGAGCACTTTGTATCTCGTTCGTAATAAAACGCCTAAAAATGTTGAACTCCGAAAAAATCTCAGCGCCATCCAGGTCCCTGAGGTATTCATGGCGAAGCGCTATATCTATATCTTCACAGTTCTGCAATGAATCTTCATCGGATGGTTCTTTCAACTTTTTTCATTCATACAAAAACCCGAAGAGATTTTCATACTCTTCGAATTGCTGAAAAAGTTCGGATACAGCAGTCAAAGCTTCATCAAGAATTACGTTGAAAAACTCAAATCATAGTACGATTGTATTCGAACTTTCTGAATTCGCTTTGTTTCAAGTGTCAAAGATTGAGCTATACGTTCATTTACAAGATCTGACTCTGGAAGAGCACATTCAGATACATCTTCGACAACACCTTTGAGTTGAAATCGTACTGGTTTAACATGGTTGATCCGACCCTCCCACCTTGTGTTAGACCAATTCTATACAATTACAGTGGAACCTCGATAACTCGAATATATAATATTGTACACTAAGTACAATATTAGAAAAGAGTAGAGTTCCGGCGAAAGACTAGAAATATCAGGATTTCTAACTACTGAACGAAGACATGTTTTATATAAAGATTATTCCTTGTAAGAAAAATTTGTTGGACCTGAAAAGGGCCGATTGTTAAAAAATGTAGTAATCAGGATCAAGTCACCATTGCACGAATTATGACTAGTTCACACTCAATATGCAGACTATATCTTGGAAAAATCGGTTAGTTTTTAAAAAAAATTTTTATTTCTTGATTTGAATGTTTTCCATATAACTTTCAATCACGTTAAGTGCAGAAAAAATTTCATCTGGAGTTCCGGGTTGTTCTCAAATAAATTGTCGAAATATTTCCAGACCATCCAGTGGAGAATTGCCAAGACTCACAATTGGCGCAATGTTGGACTTATCTTGGGGCTACTACGCCTAGCGCCTGGCCGAAATTGGCCAAGCAATGGGCCGATGGTAAATTTTCCACTGGGCCCCTGCGTTGAGGGATTCGACTTACCGAGACTCTTGGGGGTCCGTCTACCGACTTTGACTTATCGAGAAATTCGAGTAAACGAAATTCGAGTTATCGAACGAATTTAACACACGAATCCTATATTGACATTCCGGGGCCGAAAAATGTCTTCGAGTTATCAAAAATTTGACTTATAGAGGTTCGAGTTATCGAGGTTCCACTGTATCTGAACATGTTTGTGCAAAATGGCTCTTCTATGCAGTGATCCGAATGAGCAGTATGTACTATTTAAAATACCAAAAACATGATCTGCTTGGTGATTTGCAGATGCCATGTCACCTTACATTAAATTTAGGATGTGACATGAACAAGAAGTGTAGAATGATCGCGATTTTCTTTCGGAATTCGTGCTTAAAAACCAGGTGTTTTTCCCTTCATACTAGAGCAATTTTCATAACCTTGGCCACGACAATCTGCAATATCAATCCCAAATTTTGCTAATTCGCTTTTAGCAACATCCGTCTAATTATCTCCGGTTGAAGACGATACAACCACGTATTCTTGAAAGCCTTCTTCAATCCGAACATCCTCATTTTCCATGTCGGCTCGAAGTAAAATTGATCATTGTTCTTGAGGACTCGAGTCAGGAGAGCCGTCAAGAATCAGAACAAAATATTTGGAAGAAGGAACTTTTGAACAGATGTGATTGCGAAGTCTACAAACTCGTTCTGCTTATCTCCCCCCAAATAATGATCGACAAGCCATAATGTATCATTCAATTCGTTAGATAACCATCAATCGAAATATTTTTCACAGCTCATTACATTCATTCACATATGAAGAGGTCCACGGCATAACCGTGTAAGTGCCATTTTTTTGAAAACACGTTTTATTGGCTCAATAATCCTCTTAAATTCTACCACACATGGTCGTGAAAGGATATATCAAAATTTAAACCAGAAGTAGGTTTTTTAAAATTTGTGGTTGTCCATTACCGTGTAAGAACCATGGGTCCACCTGCGCGATACTCATGTGCATTCGTCTTCAACGCAGTAGCTACTTAGTCGCGTTGATTCATGTGTTGCCGGTCGATTTGTTTACCATTTTGCAAGTGCAATTTGAAGTGGAAAATGATCATGCCTGATGAAGAAAATGTGCATGGGCCTTCTAGAGACACCAAAGCTGTTCGTGAACTTGAAAGAAATGGTGGAGAAGGTTATAAAACCGAGAAAAATGATCTTTTTGTTGTTAATTAAATTTTTTTCTACAAATAGTTACAAAATATGAATACAGAAAATATTTCATATGAAAATAACACTGTAGTATTGGAAAATCAATTTTTTGTTTTGAAGAAAAGATTTTTCAAACTTACTTTTTCACTTTTCAGCCTTCTATTCGGCTTGGAATTTGTTTTTTAGATTTAAACATAGGTTTTGCGTTAAATTAGGTCTAAAAAAAGAAAAAAAATCGGGATGGACTTACACGGTTTTGACCGCAGTCGATTTTTGAGGTTATCTATCTCGAAAAGTATTAATTTTCTCAAAATTCTGTTTATTGAGATCTGTAGAGCTCATTCAAATCTCGAATGTACTTTCTCATTTTTTTTTCTTTTAATTATTCGATTTTTGAGAAGGTTTTTTCCTTCTCCTGAAAAATTTTTTCCGGTGGACTTTCATGGTTTTGCCGTGGAGCCCTTCATATCTACAAGCATCATTTTAAAGTAAATGAAAATAAAACAACTTGCAAAATACTGCTCTTGATAATGAGTCATTGCACACTTGTCTCATGTCGAAGTATTATATATTTTTCATTGAAATTCTGTAAATCCACTAAACCTGTATCGATACTGAAAAATTGTAAAATTGTTTTGTATTTTTTCCCCAAAAATATGCCAGTACTTTTAGAAAAGAAGTGAAAAAAAACAGCATAGTTTCAAAGATTCTGAAGTAAAAAATAGTTACGATTCTTATTGTAAAAATAACTTCATATTTTGAGAGAAAAACTTTAAAGATGAAAGGAATGAAAAAAAATTATCTCATATTTGAACTACACGTATCTTCATCGTACACATAAAAATAAATTGTTGAATTATTACATACCTATCCAACGCTAAGAATATTTTACTCGAATAGTTTAAAACACATCAAACATTTGAAAAAAATGCATGTTCAACAATAATCAAGAAATCGATAGACAAAAAAGATGTCAGACAATATTGTCTTATTGCGAGCGTCCCAAGAAATTATTGAAAAAAAGACAAAAAATGACGTTTTGAGATAACCTCTTACCAGACTTCTGTAATGAGTATATTAGGTATATAGAAGAGTCATCTGGAAAACAATATTGTTTTTCTTAAAACCTTTAATCAATCAAGCACTAATATTTTGTTTGTTTCCTCGCTATTTTATGTCCTTGCCATTTTTTTCTATTATTTACATTTTACAATACACATCTATGATCAATACACAGCTTTTTTGTGAATCGTCTTTTGGTGACACTGGTGACACTTGACAACACCGACTTGACGACTAAAAGAGTCAATAGTCACTCGATAAACAAGTATTGATACACACACTGTAAAAAAAATCGTTTTGTTGTAAAATCTTCGTATAGTTGAAACCTTCGAAAAATGCTGCCAATCTAATGCACTCAAACGTCCATTGCCGATGCGAAAACAATGTAGAAACCGAATTTTTATAGTTCAAATTTGAGCGCGAGGCCCTGTGCGATCGCTCATTTTCGCCACCCCTAAAACCGGCCCTGCTCCTATGAAAAACAAATAAAATACACATCATAGCATGACAGGAATATTTATTGCAAAATCAGAATCCTAAATAGGAAATTACGTTTACCAATTTGTCGTTAAAATCGGACAAAAAAAAGAGGCTGGTAGGGATGATTGCCGGAAAATTGTCCACTCTAAGTCCCAAAAATTTTCCACTTTTCCTTTCATTCATGAATTTTTTTCAAGATTTTATTCAAAATCCCCCAGCGACGTTTCAGACTCGATTTAGTCCCTTTTCAAGCCTTATTAAAAGTATAGAGAGAAGAACGTAATAGTGTGACGTGATTGAGGTAAATTTTGTAGCTTAACCGTAGTATTGAGGGCACAAATTTCCAGCAACATTGAATAAACTCATTAAAATGTTATATGTTAGTGTATTTTTCTATTAAAATAGAGAGGGTCACTGCTTGCAACAATTTTCAATCACTGGACTGTTTGATCTTTATTGTAGGGTCACGTTGTTCAATAAGAATTGATAACCAAAGATCATCGTATATTGAAGTAAATATAGGATGATTCAATGTTGCTGGAAATTTGTGCACTCAATACTACGGTTAACCTACAAAATTTACCACGATCACGTCACTCTAATACGTTCTTCTCACTATACTTTTGATAAGGCTTGAAAAGGGACTATGTCGAGTCCAAAACGTCACCTCAATTCTACTAAAATAAATTGTCTTTATTTCTTGGACCATTCAAACGGAAGACTGAAAATTGTATCATCCAAAGGTCAAAACTGGGAAAACAATTGCACATTTTGGTCAATTTTGGGAATTTTAGACGACTTTGTTCGATTAAAATGAATAATGGACTCGATATTGGGAGTATGCAAAATGTCACGTAACGCACCTGCCCTGAATTACGGATTGAAACTTAAAAATTGTTGAATCGTATATGAAGAACTTTTTTAATAATTAAAACTCACAGACACTTAGAAAATATTTCGTTACTTGCTAAATGGAGTAATTCATCTCACGATAAAAGATTTTCGAGAAGATTTTTAGAATTCTTATGGTACTATAACCTATAAAGTCACATAACTTGGCCTGCAGGTTGTAAAAAAGTCGTATCCATTATATAGATTACTATCATCTAAAATTTTTAACTTCCAGCGATCATCCGCAAATAATTTGACGAATCAGAGCGTTCCTGTGGCCGATGAAGCAATAATGACCAAATCGATTACTTGCAGGAACAAAGGAAAAGTCTACATAGAGACCGCGGATCTATTCAGACTCTGAATCGAATATTGTTTTATTTCTACAATGCCTCCACGTGGTCTACCCATAATAACCGGCTTCTCGAAGTTTAACTAGGTTAGGTCTGACTGATTGACTGTCTGATCGACTTCTTGGTGCACTATAAGAGGAATTCAGACAAACAAGAAACAACCCGCATTCGCGGGAAATATAAAATGCACATACGTTGATGTCTAGTCCGGGTGGAGTGATCTACTATGAATTCATGTGGCCCAGAGAATCTATAGAGTAATCAGACGTAATCTAAAGTAATCTAAAGTAATCAAGTGTAATCTGAGTAAATTGCAGTAATCCAGAATAAGCCAAGTAATCCGACCTAATCCGGAGTAATTCGCAGTGATCCGGGGTAATCCGGAGTATTTCGCAGATCCCCGAGGTAATCCGGAGTGTTTCGTAGATTCCCGAGGTAATCCGGAGTAATTCAGGGTAATGCGGTTATCCGAGGTACTCCGGAATCATCCGGGGTAATCCGCCTCCGCTGGACCGCGATTTCAGTAGTTGTTTCTCCCTCCAACTAACCAAACCTGGACGATATTAAGTTTCCATATATCTAAGACTCTCTGATCACCACAATCGAAAGATTGTGCATTCAAGGTGTTTTGAATTTCATCCTGCAACAAAATTAGGGAAACATGACTCTCCTCTTTGTGAGTGACTTGAAAAACTATTATGAAGACAAGAAGAGCAAGACTTATGAGGAATAGTACATGAAATCGTAGCGACTGGCCACATTGGAGAGAACAAAACCATTGGGAAGCATCGTGAGCATGTAGAATCTGCCAACAAGAAAAACTGGCCCGAATAGAAGAACTTCTCCAAATTTGGAGGATCTATCCGGAATTCAGTATATTAGAACCACAGCTCTCCATCCTCGAAAGAAGAAAGGCTTTAAAAGAACTCACGAAACAATAAGGAATGCTAAAAAGTTACATGTCATATAATAAAACTGAATTTGATCAACATCTTAACCTATCATGTTTATCGTTCAATACAGCAGTCCACGAAAGCACAGGCCAAACACCGTTTGAGGTAAACTTTATCAGAAAATCCAACTTATCTTCAGCATTAGCTTCTCTAGCATATAAACATATCAGAAAATATCGGATATGTGGGAGAGATGACGCAGATATTATCTTGAAAAAAGAGAATCCGCGATAAGTAAGACGCACAAGCGTCTTAAAGCTTAACAAGCTCTGACATTTTGCGCATCGACCCCATCTCTGAACCCACTAGACTGGAAAGGGAATGATTGAGCCTTCACCCACATGTGAGGAGGATAGGTGGAACCAAGCACGAAATCCTTTACAAGATACCAAAATATTGTGTGCATGCTAACTGACCGAAACTATATCACTTATGATTACATTTTATCGCACATCTTATCCCAACCGGGTCGCTCCGACATCACAATGGGTCCGTCAAGGATCCCAGTAGCAGTTCCTTCCTTCCTTCCTTTTCTTTCCTTGCACGAAAACCTTCCCCGTTTTCAGCAAGATAACGGCTGATAGTTGCTAAGACAGCAGATGCCTCGTCGAAAAGTGCGCAAAGTTGTTTCTCAGCACCGATGAAACTGATACCGCAATCGCTGTACAAGAAAGTGTTTATCCCCCGTCGAGCAGCAAATCTCTTATAAACCGCTATGAATCCATCAGCGGTATAGTCCGAGCATGCCTCTTAATAGATCGCTCGCGTAGCAAAGCAGACAAAAAAAAGACGATGAAGCAATTGTATGATTTGTGGCCCCGTCCTTTAGTGGTTCGCATCCAAATGGGTCCAGCATAATCTAGAACGCTTATAGCAAATGGTCGAGACGGTCGCGTCACTCTATGGGTAGGCAGATGACCCACGAGTTGCGCGCAGGTAGTTGCACTATGTCGTGCGCAAGTAACGCAACGACTGAAAATCTTGGAAAATTAACTACAAACCGAACAAGCAGAACGGCCGTACAAAGTTCAAAACTCCATGAGTAGGCAGTTGACCCATGAGTTGTGTGCAGGTAGTTGCGCAATGTCGAGCGCAAGTAGGTTTATGACTCAAAAACTTTGGAACATCAACTACCAAACAGAACAAGCAGAACGGCCGTAGAAAGTTCCGTAACTCCACGAGTAGGCAGGTGACCCATGAGTTGTGTGCAGGTAGTTGCACAATGTCGAGCGCAAGTAACGCACTGACTAAAAAATCTTGGCAAATTAACTACCAACCAAATAAGCAGAACGGCCATAGAAAAGTTTGTAACTCCATGAGTAGGCAGTTGACCCATGAGTTGTATGCAGGTAGTTGCACGATGTCGAGCGCAAGCAACGCAACGACTCAAATCTTGGAAAATGAACTACCAACCGAACAAGCAGAACGGCCGTAAAAAGTTCCGTTACTCAATGAGTAGGCAGTTGACCCATGAGTTGTGAACAGGTACACCGAAACCCTGATCCTATAACGGCTTTGGGCTTGGGTATCGACGGCCTTCATACAGGATCGAGGGAGCTGAAATGTAAACAGTTAGGGCCGAATACACGCAAGAATGGCGGAGAGTCGAGCGAGGAGAGCGCCCCTCTCCAAACCCCCGCACCGTCTCGTCCACGAGCTCACTTCGGAGAATTGCGACGCTCGGGTGAATTCCGATTGGGGTTTCAGTGTAGTTGCATGATGTCGAGCGCAAGTAACGCAACGACTCAAATCTTGGAAAATTAACTACCCACCGAACAAGCTGAACGGCCGTAGAAAGTTCCGTAACTCCATGAGTAGGCAGTTGATCCATGAGTTGTGCACAGGTAGTTGCACGATGTCGTGCGCAAGTAACGCAACGACCCATAATCTTGGAAAATTAACTACCAATCGAACAAGCAGAACGGCCGTAGAAAGTTCCAAAGTGAAGCGAAGATCTCTCCTTAAGGCGAGCAACCTTATTTTTGGCTTTAATAAGCGATACTCGTATCTCATATGAAGGGAGCAGGATCCTCAGATAGACAATAGCACCGACATCCCACTCCGGAGCATCTCCGAAGCCGCGTAGTTCACAGCCAGACAAGTCCGAGGAACATCCTAAACAGTAAGAGATGTTTAGCGATGAGAGTTCAGGAAGCTCCTTCCTGTACTTCCTCCATATACCAATGTAGTCTGCAAGCAGGGTCTGATCCCAATCTATTTCGATACGAGCTATTCCGGAGAAAACGCTCCTTTTCGTTGGTATCCTAGCCTCTTCAGTAAGTTGAACTTGAAACTTTAAACAATTCGAGATAGGTTGCCACAGAATTCCGAGAGCACGGTGAGTTTGTTCTTGAGTAAATTCATAAGAAGTGGCCTTCTCTTCATATTCTCACGGAACTCCCTGCAGAACATCTTCCTAGTTCGACAACCATTTCTGCAGAATGAAACCGTCTGCCTTGAGAAGCAAATTCACTTGGCGTCGTTTCTATATGGATGTAGCGATGTCGTAGGCTCGAGAGAGAACATTGTCGACATAACTTTCCTTCCTCGGAATGTCCGTGGCCAAAGGAAAGTTAACTCCTTCGTCCTCTGCCAGCTGATGCAAGGTTCGGCTAGCCAAGTAGGGGGAGGAAGCAAAACCGAAAGTTACGGTCTTTAGACAGTATGTCTTGAGCTCATCTTCAGGATGTGGTCTCCAAAGTATCTTCTGGTAGGTGCGGACCTAAGGATGTATCCAGATACGACGAAACATCTTCTCAAGGTCAGCAGTAAAATACGATCGAATAAGATCTCCAACGAAGTTTGACGTCCGGAAGTTCCATTTCAGCTTGAGCCTCCGAACTAGAGACTCAGAAATAAAAGACGCTTGAGAACTCTGATCGAGAAGTACTCGGGAGATATGTAAATAACCGTCGGAGCCTCCAGTGGAGACGAGAGCTGTGGCTAGAAGTACCGGTCCATCTAGTCAGATGGGAGCTTGAGTGACATGTGAATTAACTGACGCCATAGTGGGTGTAAACGCGGTACTATTTACATTCAAAGTTGTCGATGTAGGCTTAGCTGCAATGCCAGATACCTTGTTTGAAACATCGTTAGACGGCCGATGTAACTTTGTGTGATGTTGTCCCGATTAAGTTTGACAACACTTTGATGAAACACCCTCTCCTATCATGTGCTTCATTACGGATCAATTCCTGTCGCTGTCCAGAATTCTTGGATCTGAATAGAGGACAAAACAAAACAAAGTGCTTACCCACTGGTAAGCGCACAAACTCCCTCTTTCAGTGAAGCACCATGAGCCTGTGTATGGAAACCTTTCTTCCATTTTTGACAACTGTCATTTTACCTTTATTTTTGTTCGACGAATACTTATACTGAGATCCCTCGCCAAGTTCAAGTGACTCTAAGGCGTTCACAAGTGAAACTAGAAGTCAGTTCTAGTACAAAAGAAACCAAACCCTGTCAGTATGACAGGCTTGCATGGAATACGTTTGGTTCAGCTCTATGGACTGCCGGATAGTCCTTCTTTCCACATGTTTTGCAACGTTCAGTTGACTTACTTTCTACAGCAATATTTCGTACATTTCATAGAGTAAGCTGTGGAGACACTTGAAACTTGCTTGGAAACTTAATTACTAAAGTCAAAGTGAGCTTCCACTGTTTGCTGTTGAGAATGAGAGAAAGAAATTGTTCCTGTGTTGGAGGATACTCTGGTTGGATAATTATAGTGGTAGAAGCTGTATTTTTTGGGAGATGGGAAGGAGTAACTTTTAGACTTCGAAATTCATTTGGAAAAAGAACCATCATAGATCGGCAGCTCCAAGTTAGGAAGGCACGGAAGATAGCTCCTTTGGACTTGGCTTGGACTGACAGATTTCGTGCGTCTTCCTGAATTCTGCCCAGAAGAGAACTCATTATTTCGAGAGCCCTCAACTATCTTTACAGTGTATCTTCAAATAAATCATCTCTGAATTACGACTTTTGTAGTAGAATCTCCTGATCAGATCAACTGGTTTATGTCGTGACGATTTTCATCGAATTATTATTTGGAGAGAATTGATTTCATGCTCTATCGAACACGCTTCGACGAATCTAGATTTAGCAAGACGGACACTGCACTGCACCAACACTCATAATATTCCTCACCGCACTCGCGACAAACTGAATTTGTGATGATTGCTGATCTATGAGATTACCAATGCCTTGCACTTTCATTCTGAAAATAATCGCTGGACTCTGGCTTTTGGAGGACCAAAAAAAATCTAAACGTGCTATTTAAAGCTGAGCCTGATGATCGAATTTGACACGCACATAATTACAATCCAAATCACTTTTTTCTGGAAACAATAGTTTGTAGAAACGTTCACAGATTCTTAGTGGTTCAACGCAAGAGTCAGAGAGAATCTAGTAATTTTTGTTACTTGTGGTTTGACTTTAAACTCAAAAGCAATCAAGAGAATGATTTTCTTATATCTTGTAGACTAGAATCAGCCTTCCTTACCAAAAATTGAAAGGTGATTGCATGTTTTTGAACTCAATTCTACTCAATTCAAATTAACGCAAAAGGTGAAAGTTTTCTTTCTTGTACTCTTTGAGAATGTTCACAAAAATCGTTGATTTACTCAAAACGCGGTAACAGAGAGTAGGGTTGTCTGTTCTCAAGTTAGGAAGCATACACTATTTATCGTCAGATAACGTCTGAATTCGAAGATCAGCGGAAAATTGAGTGCTTGTCAGGAGAAATTCGTAATTCTTATGTCAAACTGGGTTAAGAAAGGGATCCTTGGCGAAAGCTTGAAGATTGCATCAATGTTTTGTTTGGGAGCAATTGAACATTAGCAGGTGAAGCTCCCAGACCAAACGAAAAGAGAAACAGGCATGGTCTAAAACTAATGATTCTCAATTATGCCTGCCCCAAAATGCGACCTTTTCAATTTGCTTTAAAACATTTCTAAGACCGTGAAGACAAAGGAGGTTCAAAAGAAGGTTTTAGTTATGCCCTCTTCTAATCCCGAAAATGAGAAGAAATGAACTTATGTGCTTCTAAGGGACCTAAAAGAGGGCCTCAACCTGATAAAAGTAATGCAAAATGTGAATATAATAGATATAAAATATATATAAAAATGTTGTTGCAGTCTTACTTTACTTGACTACGTAAGTAGACTAAATTTTATCATTAAAAGTAATAATCAAGTTCAAATAAGATAAAACATGTATTCATTAATTTAGTTCTAAATACGAAACTAGGTTACATCGTGTAATTCTACAAAATTATTTCCTTGAGAAGTTAGGGATGCACAAGTTTGAGGTTATGGTATTATTGTAGATTAGAATTATCGTAAATTATATTTATGTCGAATTACTTCTGTTTTAGTACTATAAATTGACTTCTTCCGTTATAAAGTATTACATAGATTATATTATATTCATTATATTTTAAATTTTCAGATCAAATATTGAAGAACTCGAAATCGCTTCCTGTACGGATACAAAATGCTTATGGAATACTCCACAGGCGAAAGCATTGCAAAATTATGAACCAGCTCCACTCCGAAATCATGATTGTTTTACGAATGCCTTTGATAAAGAATATGGAATCAATATCAAACCAGAAGATGTAGAGACGTTCAAGGAATTGCTTTATAATTGCAACATGGATTCCGCACTCACGAAGCACATGAAGGGTTAATTTTATTGAATCATTTCTTATTTTATGTAATGATTTTTTGTTCGCTAATTTTTAGAAGTGTAACTTGAAATTCAAGGAACTTCCATCAAGCTTATTGCTTGAAGCACTAATTATTGTACAACTTTTCTACAAACATTTACTTTTTTACAATTTTGTATCCTCATCAAATATTTTATTTGGATTGGACAACATGCACCAGTAGACGTCGACGTAGAGAATAATAATTGTTTACCGAATAATTATTCTGAACTTCAAGCTCTTCTTGAGAACCTGCCATCTCAGTGCATGATTAACCTATTAGAAAAAGGAATAAATTTAGAATTACGAACTTGTTGTAAATCGTTTTCAAAAAGATTAAGTTGCGATACACGTTCCATTTCCGAGGATACTTTAAACGATATTGTAAAGTGGAAAAAGGAGCGTCAGTTTCGAATAACAGGATCAAGATGCTATGGAATTTTTACATATACAAATAACGAAAAGCCTAACTGGGAAGAATAATCGATAAAATATTTTTATCCCAAACCTTTAAAAGCAACTGTTCAAATGAAACATGGTATTGAAAATGAAGAAGGTGCTCGTCAAGTTTATGCTGAAAAAAACCAAGTTAAAGTTGTGAAATTTGGTTGAATTGTTTCTTCTGAAAATCCTCGGATAGGTTACTCTCCTGATGGAATCGTTTCCAAAGATGACGAACCTGAAGAATTGATTGAGATAAAATGTCCATATTCTGGAAAAACAAAAACGGTTGAAGAAATCATTGGCGAACTAAAGTACATTAAACTTATTGAAAGAACCTTGAAAGAAAAACACGCCTACTACGCTCAAATTCAATTGCAAATGGCTCTTCTAAATCTTCCAAAAACAGATTTTGTAATTTACGCATCATTTGACGAAACTTTCATCGTAATACCCATCGGATTGAATTTATCTTACGTTAAAAAAGTATTGTCTGTGATAAAGCAAGTTTATTCCTATCAGATGATTTACCATGTGTGCATTTGTGAAGGTTTATAAAATAAAAAATCTGCCCGCTGGACATACGGTTCCTTGTTTTTTACCAGTCCTCAAAAGTTCTGCGATAAATAATTTTAAACAAAATACAGTACCTTCTCTGACGAGGAGAGAAAAAATATGGAAAAATTAAATTTCAGCTATCTTCTTTTATTTTTCTTCCAAAAAACTTCCGAAAACTATCAATATTCAGAATATATAGATGATAATAATATAGGATACACTGCAACCTCAAAATGAATCCACCCAAACTCGCTCCTCCTTCCAAATGAGATCGTGGATGGCTCGTGGACGAGACGGCACGGGGGGTTTGGAGAGGGGCGCTCTCCTCGCTCCATTCTCCGATAATGCCGTGCATTGAAATTCGGCAGAAGTACCCTAGCATAGATTTTCGCAACTGCGCTACAGTTGACAACAGTTATTCGCGTGTGTTCGGCCCTGACTGTTTACGTTTCAGCTAACTCGAACTCCTTCCAAGGCCGTCGATACCCAAGCCCGAAGCTGGATTAGGTTTGAGGTTCTAGTGTAAATAGATAACTCTGCGCACTGCTGAAACTCAACAGTGAGACCTAACAACATTTGTACATACGACCTATAATCTTTTTTTTAATAATTTAATGTAATTATTTTAATTCTAATGACAATCATCTTAATACAATTAACTGAGAAACCTCTCATCGATTAAAAAAGGCGAGCTTAAATTCACAATCGCAGCTATTACAGTCATAATATGCTCAGACTTTTTAACTAAACATGAAGGCATTTTACTTCCTAAAATTTGGAATACTTCTAGTCGTTGATTCAATCTTTCCATATGTACTCTTGCACTTGCGATATTGCAGTTATTAGGCGCTTCAGTTTGAGAAAACTGAGATTTTTTTCTCAAAAACGGAGGTCTTGCGACCTCTATTCCATTTTCTATGTATATATCGTCAATAAGGAATCCTTTATCGACCATTATTTCCTCGATAACACTTGCATTTTTTAATATAGAACTTTGTTCGAAAATCACTTTATCTGATGCTCGTCCTCCATAAGCAGGACTTACGTAAGCAAGTAGACCACCTGGAGTGCACGCTGTTAAAAACTTCACAGTTAATCTGCTTTTGTGAAAAGAGTACATCAATAGTTGATCACACAAATTTTGAGGTTTCTGTACTTCGATCTCCGTGCAGTCTAATATCAGAGAAACGTTCTAATATTGTTCAAAGCAGGAAGGAATGTTTTTCGATATTTCATTTTTGCTTGGCAAAACAATCGCATGTTTCAAAGAATCACCCAAAATGTCGAGTACATTACAAATGACATTAGGGATATGCCGTTCTGAGCAAGACTTGAACAAACCTGCCAAAAATGCGTAACTTACATTTAGTTTTAATTTCATGAATGTTAAAATAATTCTATCGCGTACAGTTAATTTTCCTGTGTAAGAAGACATTCGTGGAGCCATTATTTTGACAATATTAATTAGAGCGTTCAGTATTTTGAAATTTTGGATGCCAGTGACAGTACTGAACTCTTTTGCAGTTGTTATAAAAGCTGAAAAATTGTGTTTAATGAAATCCCCGCTTTTCACTAATATTCCAACGTCAACTAAAACAGGTTTTTTTTAAATCGCTTCATCTTCGGTTTTCTCTTTGGCCGCTTCTTCTAATCCCACTTCTAAATCCATTTTTCCGATGTCTTCAGAATCGATTGTCTGAGTTGCAATTACAGATTCATGAGGCTTGCTTTTAGAAGATTCAACTAAATCTTGGCAAGCTTTTCTTTCCTTATTACCTTCGCGATTTTTTCTTTACTCTCCTCTACATTTTATTGCAGTTAAATCTTCCAAATTCTTTTTCGAAGTGTCAATCGTTGATGCTGGTAAATTACAAGATGGTACAGCTGTTATTTTCAAGAATCTCTTTCCTCCATGAACATCTATACAAAAATATATTCGCACGTTAAAATTGAACATTATTTTATCTGAAAAAAAACATCCATAATCTTCAGTAAAAAATGTTTATTTTGCATTTTAGGACATCAATATGCATATTTATCAATAACTTGAGAATTCAAATTAATATAATTTTTTCCCAATTAAAAAATACTCGTTTGCGTTCTTTTTACATAAAATATGACAAGATTGAATTTAACCGCATATTATTTAGCAGGTTTTAAAATTCGATCT
>WSXT02184072.1:1930-20743 GCA_011762715.2 Neuroterus valhalla | reverse complement strand
ATTCAAATTTCATTTAAATAATTTCAAGAAAGAAAAATCAGAACGGTTATTCTAGCTTATCTTCAAAGAATCGAACAGGAATTTCAAAGGAAATCTTATACATATTTTATTGAGATTTCAGTTGGTTTCCTATCGGATTTTAGTTGGATTTTTTTTTCAAATTATAACTCGAATTAATTTGAATTCTATTATGAATTTCTTTGAATATAATTAGAATTCAAATTAAATTATCATCTTATTCGGATTCAAGTTTTATTCTTTCTCAATTAAATTTCTATTGTATTTGTGATTTTTTGAGTAATACCTCAAAGTTTATCCGTATTTCATTTGTATTCAACTTGGACTTTGTTCGGATTTGATTCAAATTTCATTAAGATATTTTGAACAAAAAAAATATATCAAACATTTTATACAAATTATAATTAAATTCAAGTTAGTTTTCTATCGAATCATAGTTGGATTTTTTTAAAATTCTATCTCGAAGTAGTTTGAATTTTATTAGGAATTTTTTTGAATATAATTAGAATTCAAACTGAGTTTTCATCTTATTTGAATTCAAGTTATATTCTTTCTCAATTGATTTATATTGTATTTGTGATTTTTCCAGTTATACCTCAAAGTTTATTTGCACTTCATTTGTATTAAACTTGGACTTTGTTCGGATTTTATTCAGATTTCATTCGGATTCAATTCAAATTTCGTTTAAATATGTAAAAAAATATATGTATCACAACGGTTATTCTAGCTTATTCTCGAAGAATTGAACAGAATTTTGAATGAATATTTTATACAGATTTTATTGAAATTTCAGTTCGTTTTTATCGGATTTTTTAAAAATTTTATCTCGAATTATTTTGAATTTCATTAGGAATTTCTTGAAATATAATTACAATTAAAATTGGGTTTTGATCCCATTGGAATTCAAACTATATTTTTTCTTGAGTAAAATTTTATTGTATTTGTATTTTATCCATTTATACCTCTAACTTTATTTGTATTTCATTTGTATTAAACTCGAACTTTGTTCGGATTTTATTCAAATTACATCCGGATTTGATTCAAATTTCATTTATATATGTAAAAAAATATATGTATCACAACGGTTATTCTAGCTTATTCTCGAAGAATTGAACAGGATTTTCAATGAATATACAATTAAAATTCATATTGAATTTTCATCTTAGTTGGATTTAGGTTTTATTCATTTTCAATTGAATTTCCATTGTATTTTTATTTTATCCGGTTACGGAATGTGTTTATTTGTTTAAAAGTAACAAAGTTCAATATATAGAAGAATCTAAAGTGGGCAAAGCTGCATGATTATACGAGTATGGGTACCCTATATTTGCTCTTGTAACTTGCCCTGAAATTTTGTGACTTAGAAAATTGTTTGTTTTGTTGGAAATTCGTATTTTTCGTGGTTACACTTAGAAGTTTTTCACTTGATTCAAATTTTTCTTTAATGAGGATAAATTATTTTGTACAAAACTAATTAAATAAAAAAAATGAGTCTTTTCCAGCGGTTCGCAGGACCGGGTTTGCTCTTTACCTTCTTAAAGATAAAACTTCAGAAGACTGGTGCCCTCCTCAGTTTTTTACTTAACCAATAATAACTCGTTTTCTTCCGACTTTTCATGTCAATTCCACTTTCAAATCTTTACGTATAAATTTCTTTTTCTCCAGCAATACAACACACTAACTATAGAAAAATCGTTACCAAGGGGTGGGAGAGGGGTTAAATTAATCGAAAAAACGTTATACGTGATATGTGAACGCTCCCTTACTCCGAAAGGGACTTGGCTTAATGGTTTAATAATAATAAATATACTAGAGGATCAGAAGTTGACTTGTTCGAAATTCAAAAACTTTGCTAGGATTCTTCAACAATTTTTCTTTATTTTTTCACTTTGCCTACTTTTGTAATTCCTTCTGATTTCTCTACAACCCATCCACTGAAGTGCAAAGAGCGTAATTCTTTCCATTTCGTTTTCTCATTACTGGCTTTCTTTCTACTTTTCTCCACAAAAGGACTTCACGCCTGACCCCCTCCGAACCCGCACCCTCGTTTTTCCTTTTTTTATCTCTTTTTGTCTTTTTTATCTTTTCTCGAGTCGACACAGGTAGACCCACCGCGAGTGTGTGAAAAGAGGTGGGGGGTACTGGATAGTGCATCACTTGCCACTGAAAGATTTTTTTCAGGTTGCATTCACAGGGACAATCAATCGGGACAATGAGCTGCACTCATGCAAGTGTGAGGGTGTATTTTTAAGTGAATTGTGAGCAGAGAGCTTTTCCAGGGATTGGTTCTTTTCGAGGGGCGAGACTGTGAGAAAAAAAAGGAGCGAGTAAAAATAAATTGTAAAAGAGATAGGGAAAACAAACATGGATTGCTTGTTCGGTAAAGAGTCGACGAAGTTGGTTGGGAAGATTGTAATAGGTGAAAATTAGTTCATTTATCTGAATGGGAATCTGCTTGCATTAGCAGAGGAGCTGAAAAGAGGAAAAAGATTCAGTAAACCATAGTCTTTTGTAATATGTAACTTAAGGTGGTTTTTATTCACAGTTTGTGGATTTTTTAAAAAATTTTCTTCTGTCACCCCACAGTTTTGTTCGAATGCGCAAAAAAATGATTTACTTCAAATTTGATCTAAATCAGTTAATATTTAGGGATGGCTTAAAGACCATGGAATTTTTGATTGATTTAACATGGGAAAAAGTCTGCTTTTCGTAAATCTAATATAAAAACGCGAAAATATAATACAAATATTTCCGTATTTCAGTATGTTGTTCAGAAATCGTCAGAGAATAAGATTCAGTCATTAATTTGGAAGTTGAGTGATTTTAGGACACTCGTATGGGTCCCCAAAAAAACCCCATAAAAGTGACAAATTCGAATTTCACGTAATATTGCGGTTCTTTGACGCTTTTTAAAGTTTTTTTTTCTCATAAATGATCAATAATTAGTTATTTTTAGTACCTGGTCATTTTTTAACTAATTTTTAATCGTTTTACCATAATTTTAATTTTTTGAAACATTTGTGTCTACAAGGTAAGTCACCAGATGACTTATGATGATATTATGACTACAGATGATATTGTCTGTACGGTATGAGTTATTTAATTAATGGTAACAATAAGAATTTACAAATTACTGAATACAAATTATTTATGAGAAAAAAAAACCTTCAAAAAGCGTCGATAAATCGCAATATTACGTAACATTCAAATTTGTCACTTATGGGGTTTTCTTTGAGGACCCATAAGAGTGGTCCCCTAAACATGAACGGATTTCGCTCGAATTTGGGGACGATTTTTTTTTGAGCATTCAAAAAAAACTGGGAGGGGGGAAAGAAATTCAAAAACTTAAAAATAAGGGCCACCCTTATGCACCTTCAACCTTTTTTTATAATAAGGCGCATTATCAGCACATAACATTTTGTACATAATATAAAAAAAAGAAAAAAAACAGTTAAGATTTTTATTCTTTAAATGGGAAAACAAGATTGAAAAAATAACAAGCATTCGTAATTAGCAAATTCTCGAGTAACACTTGAAGGTCTTTTTATAGCTGTTACGCGTCATTATTTTCATTAGGGGCAGAGAAACGACTATATTGCTGTGAAGGCGACGGTAAACCCTATATAAAGCTAAATTAAATTGAGTTGATAGAACTATAGAATACAAATGCTGCACACTTTAATTAAATGCTTTTGTATTTTCTGCTTAGTAAGTTAAATTTTGATCCTTTTTGACAGGATCACAAATTTTTTCCCCTAACCTTTTTTTTATCAAATCTGAAAAGATGAAAGTATGCTGCACTAATGGCGCTTATAATTATAAGACACCTTGTTACCGAGCGAGAATTCACGCAGAACCAGTTCCGATCGATCGAAATGGAGAGCCGGGCAAAACCGGACTTGACAAAAAGCAACTTCATACCAAAAAAAGACACACAGGTTCCATATTAACTGAATCATGTGTCAATACTTCTAATTTGACACCCAAGTTTTTCAAGAAGTTTTTATTAATTGTACAATGGATGAGGATGAATTTTTTAATCAAGTGGGGAAAATGGTAATTTATCTTATACTAAATCCACTGGAAGTTAAGATCATTCAATACTTCAAGGTTCTCGAAATTTTTAATTAAATAGGATTCTGAAACTCAACTTAATAATAACCATAAAGTTCTGAACGATTCGTGAACGATGAAAAAAATTTTTAAAAAACCAAAAACAAATTTTTTTGCTGCAATTGTTTTCGAAAAACCAAATATACGTTCAGTACAAAAATAATGTTCAATTTTTGTTTCTTGGGGTAAGAACCCATCCCTACAGTGATTTCGGTTCATGGAACATCATACATGACCACAAAGTGGACCAACTAAGCTGATAGTTGATAGGTTTATGGGTTTTTTGTAGTCCTAAAAATGATTGAAAATTGTTCCCCAAAGAAGAATGGTGATGAGAAACATCGATGTAACTCCGAAAATCCACCCCTAATCAGGAAAAATTTTTTAAATTCATAAAATCATTGAAAACACCGAAAAGTTAATATTTTCTTGAAGATTTTATATCCTGAAAAATTATCGCTATTGTTCCCCTGAAGAATGGTGGTAATAAGAAACTCCGGTAAGACCCCCAAAACCAACCCTCAATAACTTCGAAAAAATCAGAAAAGTGGCCAATTAAGCTGATAATTAATAGGTTTATAGGTTTTTGGAGTCCCAAAAAATATTGGAAATTGTCCCTCAAAGAATGATGGTGATAATAAACCCTGCTCGAACTTTAAAAACCCACCCCTACTGCATAACGATTTTTCGAAATTCGTAAAATCCTTACAAACACCCAAAAGATAGAACTTTCTTGGAGATTTTACATCCCAAAAAATTATCGTTATTGTTTCCCTGAAGGATGGTGGTAATGAGAAACCCCGGTTGAACCCCCAAAACCCACCCTAATTAATAACTTCGAAAAAATCAGAAAAATCATCAACTAAGCTAATAGTTCATAGGTTTATAAATATTTTGAAGCCTTAAATATTATTGAAAAATGTTCCCCAAAGAAGAATGGTGATGAGAAACCCCGCTCTAACTCCGAAAACCCACACGTAATCAGGAACGATTTTTTAAAATTCGTAAAATCCACAAAACCACCCAAAAGTTAATACTTTTAGAGATTTCGCAGCCTGGAAAATAATTGTTATTATTCCCCTGAAGGATGGTGGTAATTAGAAACCCCAGCCAAACCCCCAAAACCTACCCTTGAATATAATAAATTCGAAAAATATCAGGAAAATGAGCAACTAAGCTGATAGTTAATAGGTTTTTTGTAGTCTTAAAAATATTGGAAATTATTCCCCAAAGAATGATGATGATGAAAAACCCCGCCTAACTTCGAAAATCCACGCCTGAAGAGGAACGATATTGCAAAATTCGTAAAATTCACAAAAACACCCAAAGGTTAATACTTTCTTGATGATTTTACCAGCATAAAAATTACCATTATTGTTCCCCTGAAAGATGATGGTACATAGAAACCCCGGTCGAACCGCCAAAACTCACCCTTAATTAATAAATTCGAAAAATCAGAATGACCAACTAAGCTGATAATTAATAAATTTATTGGTATTCTATACTCTAAAAAATTATTGGAAATTATTCCGCAAAGAATGATAGTGATGAGAAACGCCGCTTTAACTTCAAAAACCCACCCCTAATGTGGAAACATTTTTCAAAATTCGTAAAATTCACAAACACGCCCAAGAGTTAATATTTTCTTTGAGATTTTACATCCTAAAGAATTATCGTGATCGTTCCCCTGAAGGATGGTGGTAATGATAAACCCCGGCCAAAACCCCAAAACCCACCTTTAATTAATAAATTCGAAAAAAAAGAAAAATTACTAGCGAAGCTGATAAATAATAATTTTAAGGTCTAAAGAATTATTGAACATTATTCCCCAAAGAATGATGGTGATAAAAAACCCCGCTTTAACTTCGAAAACCCACCCCCCGATTGAGGAACAATTTTTCAAATTCGTAAAATCCACAAAAATACCCAAAAGTTATTACTTTCTTGGAGATTTTACATTCTGAAAAATTATCCTTATGGTTCCCCTGAGGAATGATGATAATGAAGAACACCGTTCGAAATCCTAAGACCCACCCTTAATTAATAAATTCGAAAAAATAAGAAAAATGATCAACTAAGCTGTGAGTTAATACGTTTATGGATATTTTTAGGCTGACAAATTTTTGAAAATGGTTCCCCTGGAGGATGGTTGTAATGAAAAACCCCGGCCGAACCCCCAAAACTTACCCTTAATTAATAAATTTAAAAAAAAAACAGAAAAATGATCAACTGAGCTGAAAGTTCATAAGTTTATGGATATTTTGAAGCCTAACAAATTATTGAAAATTGTTCCCCAAGGAATGATGATGATGATGATGAGAAACCTCGCTCTAACTTCGAAAACCCACCCCTGAAGAAGAATGACTTTTCAAAATTCGTAAAATGCACAAAAACACCCAAAAGTTAAAAGTTAATCTTCCTTGAAGATTTTACACCCTAAAAAACTATCGTTATTGTTCTCCTGAATAGTATGGTGGTAACGAGAAACCCTGGTTGAACCCTCAAAACCCACCCTTATTTAATAACTTCCAAAAAACCTGAAAAATGACCAACTAATCTTATAGTTAATAATTTTATAGGTATATAATTTATGCTCTAGAAAATTATTGAAAATTATTCCCCAAAGAATGATGATGATGAGAAGCTCCGCTTTAGCTTCAAAAATCCACCCCTAATTAGGAACGATTTTTCAAAATTCGTAAAATCCACAAAATTACCCAAAAGTTGATACTTTCAGAGATTTCACATCCTGTAAAATGATTGTTATTGTTCCTCTAGAGGATGCTGGTAATTATAAACCCCGGCCGAAACCCCAAAAACTACCCTCAAATAATAAGTTCGAAAAAATCAGGAAAATGATCAACTAAGCTGATAGTTAATAAGTTTATGGATATTTTAAAGCCTAAGAAAATTATGAAAATTATTTCTCAAAGGGTTTTGGTGATGAGGAATCACGCTTTAACTCAAAAAACCCACCCCTAATTAGGAACGATTTTTCAAAATTCGTAAAATTCACAAAAACACTCAAAAGTTGATACTTTCTCAGAGTTTTCACATCCTGGAAAATGATTGTTATTATTCCCCTGAAGAATGGAGCTAATGAGAAACCCCGGCCGAACCCCCAAGACCTACCCTTATTTAATAAATTTGAAAAAATCAGAAAAATGATCAACTAAGCTAAAAGTTAATAAGTTTATGGATATGTTGAAGCCTAACAAATTATTGAAAATTGTTCTCCAAGGAATGATGATGATGAGAAACCCCGCTCTTACTTCGAAAACCCACCCCTGAATTAGAACGACTTTTCAAAATTCGTAAAATTCACAAAAACACTCAAAAGTTGATACTTTCTCAGAGTTTTCACATCCTGGAAAATGATTGTTATTATTCCCCTGAAGAATGGAGCTAATGAGAAACCCCGGCCGAACCCCCAAGACCTACCCTTATTTAATAAATTTGAAAAAATCAGAAAAATGATCAACTAAGCTAAAAGTTAATAAGTTTATGGATATGTTGAAGCCTAACAAATTATTGAAAATTGTTCTCCAAGGAATGATGATGATGAGAAACCCCGCTCTAACTTCGAAAACCCACCCCTGAATTAGAACGACTTTTCAAAATTCGTAAAATCCACAAAAAAACCGAAAAGTTGATACTTTTTTTTAGAGATTTTACACCCTAAAAAACTATAGTTCTTGTTCTCCTGAAGGACAATGATAACGAGAAACCCCGGTAAAACCCCCAAAACATACCCTTAATTAATAACTTTGAAAAAATCATATAAATGACCAACTAAGCTGATAGTTAATAATTTTATAGGTACTTCATACACTAAAAATTATTGAAAACTATTCCCGAAAGAATAATGACGATGACAAATCCCGCTCAAATTTCAAAAACCCACCCCTAACGAGTAATGATTTTTTGAAATTCATAAAATCCTTGGAAAAACCCAAAAGTTAATATTTTCTTGGAGTTTTTACATCCTGAAAAATTATCGTTATTGTTCCCCTGAGGAATGGTGATAATAAGAAACCCCGGTCGAGCCCTCAAAGTCCACCCTCAATTAATAACTCCGAAAAATTCAAAAAAATGAACAACTAAGCAGATAGTTCATAATTTTATAGTCCAAAGAATTATTAAAAATTATTCTCCGAAGATTGTTAAGAAACAGTTGATTTCTTCTGGCCAGAAACTTAAATACGTTGTTTTTTTATTGAAAGTCATCAAACGAATCACACTCAACCTTCTAAATAAGGAAAAAAAAGTGTTCATGCGAACAAAAAAGTGAAATGAAAGAATTTTATCTTCGACCTCAGACAATAGGATCATACCCCTCGGTAATAAATTCCATTACCCTAGTTGAATAGTTACTATAGCTATAACACACTGTCTGGAGTGTTTTTATCTAATTTTGAGATTAGAAAAAAGCCGAGGGTTTCTCTGTTATGTCAGTTTGATTCATTTTTCCGTTTCCGGTGTAGGTAATCGTTAAACTGTTCTCTCTAAATTAAGTTTCCTCCCCAAAAAAGGAAACACAGGGGTCTGTTGAAAATCTCTACTTCAGGGAATGAAACTATATGTATAGGGTAAATCGAGGGGTAAAAATAGAGAACAGAGTAGAATCCTGATTAATATTGTAAACCTGACACAATACTTGCATTTCAGAAGAGAAATGCCTCGAGTTTTACACTTTCTTTTTATCAAAAAAGATGAATCTTCAACTTCCCTGACGGCGTGTTTGCCTGGTCGGAACTTTTCCTCCAAGAGAGATGAAAAATGTAGGAAAAAAAGAGGAAAAAATAGTATACTTGTTTGAAAACTGTCTCTCTTTCTGAATTTGTTCCAGAAATGTGAATTCTGTTTGCGAATGGTATTGCTGTGAAAAACGTGGTATGCTGTAAGTACAAGAAACTTTGTTGTGAATATAAGAACCCGGAGCTTCTCGTAAACCATGACGGGGTCGGGGTTGTCGTTTCCCCGCTAATTTTATTGCCAACACCAGGACGCATTTTTACAGGTCTTGTATATAAAAGATGGTCCGCAGACCGTGAGATTATTATTTTTCCACTATTTATTTGTAATCTACGGCATAATTGTCTCGAAATAACGGATCTTCAGTTGAACTCTGACCATCGTTTTTTTCCATTTTTATGAATTGAAATAACTCACAGTAAATACGTTATCCATTAATTTCTTTGTGCTAGAAGATATTTAAAGATGAACAGTTTTATAACGGGGAAAAAGTTAAGTACACATAAATGCTAAAATAATAGTAATAAGTCTCCTAAATTATTGAAATAAAAAAGGCTGACTTTGTGCTTGTTGAATAATTCAAAATTACCTTTTTTAAATTCTGAAACTAATGATTTGCACATGTGACTTGGCAACGCCTTCAAGAGGCAATCAGCTAAATCGTCTAACTATGGTAAAAAATTTACAATCTTTCATTTGAAATGTCAGAAAGCATTGGTCGTTAGCGTTGTCTATATAGTCATAGCATAGGCCATAGAGGATAAAGACATGCAGTGCGTTGTGCAGTGTATTTTTAAATACAAACGCAGCTGGGGTTTGTTCCAAGATTAGATAACTCATTCTCGAATTTTGTTTAGGGTTAAAACTATTTTCCCAACTAATCCTGAAGGGAGGCATTCTTCAAATGGTGCAAGAGCGCGAAAAGAATTATCCTTATCCGAAGATACTATTAACACTAGAGATAATAATTGAAACACAAAACAGACCACGCTCAAGAGCTCTTGACTCTTACATCAGAATTTTAAGTATGAATTGGCTGTCAACGAATTGGAAAATACGTACATAAAGTTTAATAAAAAATTATAAAGTGGATAGAGGTTATTATTCAATATTTGAGGAGGGCGAAACAGAGATGGGAAGTAACTTGTTCCTTTTACCTATCGTTGCTTTTTTGGTAACGCTTATGGTAACGAAGTTACTTGTGTAAATAAGTGGATAAGTTGAAAATACATTTGTTTTATTTGAATTTTTCCTCAATGGCTTGAAACTTAGAAAAAATTATTAAACCGTTTCCTCTCTATTCAATGAAAATTCAACTCTATTTTTGAAAATTCGTTGTTAGGACGAATGCAACAGTTTTTTATCTGAAACCATACCATTATTTAGTTGAGACATCAATTTTTACATAAGTAAATAAGTTGAAAATTCATTTTTTTTTAAATTTCCTTCATGGCTTGAAAATTTTAAAAATCATTCAACAGTTTCCTCATTATTCATTGAAAATTAAACTCTATTATTGGAAATTCGTTTTTTTTTTGGTGAATGCAACTGTTTTTTTATTTGTAACCAAATGTTATTTAGTTGAAATATAAAATTTACATAAGTAAATAATTCGTAAATTCATTTTTTTTTTTTTTTAATTTTTCTTTATGGCTTGAAATTTAAAAAACAATTATTTAACCGTTTCCTCTCTTCTTATTGAAAATTAAACTCTATTATTGAAAATTCACCTTTTTGGTTGAATTCAACTGTTTTTTATTTGAAACCAAAACATTCTTGGGTTGAAATATCAATTTTTACATGAGTAAATATGTTGAAAATTAATTTTTTTAAATTTTCCTTTATGGCTTGAAATTTACAAAAATTATTAAACTGTTTCCTCTCTATTCATTGGAAATTATACTCTTTTTTTTATTTCGTCTTTTTGGTTGGATTACACTGTTTTTTATTTGATATCAAAACATTATTTAGTTGAAATATCAATTTTTACATGAGTAAATAAGTTGAAAATTCAATTGTTTTTTTTTCCTTTATGACTTGAAATTTTGAAAAATTATTAAACCGTTTCCTCTCTATTCACTAGAAATTAAACTATTATTAAAAATTCGTTTTTTTTTTGGGTAGATTCAACTGTTTTTTATTTGAACCCAAAATATTATTTGAATGAAATATCAATTTTTACATTTTTTCGATGAGAATTTATCTTTTTTTGTTAAAACATAATTATTTTATTTGAAAATCTATCTATTTCATTTTTAGTTACATACATTTTTTTTTATTTGGAAATTCGTACTTTTTAGTGAGAATTTTGATTTGGGATTCAACTGCTTTCTTGAAAACCCGTTTTATTCAACTATTTAGTTGGAAATTCGTATTTTTTGATAGACAACTGATTGTCTTGATTGAAATTTCAACAATTAAAATAAAAAGTCATCTTCTTTGGTTGGAAATTCAACTGTATTGTTAATCCCTCGTCTTTTTGGGTTGAAAATAAACTTTTTCTCCAAAGTTTAAATTGAAAATTCAACTACTTGGTTAAAAGTTAAATACTTAATTAGAAATACATCTTTTTTGGTTGAAGATTCATCTCTTCGTATTGTTAACAATTTGTCTTTTTGCGTTGAATATAAACTTTCTTGTTGAAAATGCAACTATTTGGCTACATAATTCGTTAAAAATTTAAGTACTTGGTAAAATGTTGAATATATTGTCGGAAACTCATCCTTTTGTGGTTGAAGATTCAAAATCGTAGTTGAAAATTAATCTCTGCTTGAAAATTCGTCTTCTTTGAAAGGAAGTTAATCTTCTCGATTAAAAGATCGATTTTTTTGCAGAGAATCAGTTTTCTTGGTTGAATATTTATCTATTTGTTTAAAAAATCAACAATTTAGTTGAAACGTGCCTCTTCGGCTGAACATTTAACTGTATTGTTATAAAATTGCTTTTTGAATGAAATATAAACATTTTTGTTGAAAACGCAATTGATCAAATGAAACCTAATCTGCTTTTGTTAAGAATTAAATCACATTTTATTTAAATTCGTGTCTCTTTGGTTGAAAATCCAACTTTTTATGAAAAAACTAATCTTTTTCATTGAAAATTCAACTGTTTGGATGAAGATTAATTTGTTTTGGTTGAGGATTCAACTATTTTGTTAAAAATTCAACTATTTGGTCGAAAAGTCCCTCTTTGGTTGAAAATTCATATGTCTTGTTGACAATTTGTCTTTTTGGGTTGATTATAAACTTTTTTATAGAAAATTCAAATGTTTGGATAGAGAATAATCTGTCATGAATGAGAATTAAACCACATATCCTTTTGTAAATCCAACTATTATTGGTCAATGAATTTATTTACTATTATTAAAAAAAAACTATTTATTTGAACTGTTTTATTTTGATTTTTCACTTTCGAAAATTGAATTTATGGATAGAAATTCAATTATGTGCTTGAAAATTTACGTTAATGTCCTGTCTTTGAGAGACCATTTCATTCTAAATCGGTAACGACAACGGTTGCTATAGTTACTTTTTCGTGCTAAAACGGCAACAAAAACTAAGTTACTTTCAAACACTAACACTTACCCATGACTGGAAAGGAAATTTGTTATTTTAATTTTTGAATCATATATTTTCATTCTTTAGAGAGGAGCAATTGAAATAATCATATCTGATATTTTCCAACCTCTGGGCATCAAATTTTGAGAGCTTCCGATTCCAACTAAAGATTATGCTATAAAATTATATCATATTGGAAACATAAATTCAAACGTCAGTGAAGAAGATAAAAATGAAATGGAATTAAGGTTCTGAATCGAAGGTCTTTGTTGTCGACAGACAATTGGTTTCCAGATGAGGAGAATATCCTTCTGAATAAAAACTTTTCCAACGACCTTAGTCTGTCACGTGAGAATCTTCTTGAGTCAATTCTTATAAATGCAGATTCATCTCGACATGGCTCGAATGGTGTGTCAGTTGTCACCGATAATAAGAGAGGAGGACAGGTTCATGAGGATGCATATATGGGGTCACTGACTCAGAATTTTTATGCTCTTAAAATTAGCCTTTAAGCCCATCGCCTCCTTCTTTTTCTAAAACGCATTTTCTAATACTCTGGTAATACGTTTCAATAGCATATTATTGAAAGAGGACATTTCCATTTTGAGGAGACAACCAGCAGCAACTTTGTTCAAGGAAAGCCGGCTGACTTATTCTCAAACTTGTCGGAATAGAAAAGAATTCATTATCAGCTCCACTTGCATTTTAAATGATAAATTCTTAAAGTATGCCTAAAAGCATCTAAAAAGATGCTCGTAATATCTTTATGGTAAGCATTTAAATCTAAACATAAATAATCAATGATACTGTCAGAAAAACGTGTCAATGACTTGAAACGTCCCTGAGTCCAAAAATTTAAATCCAACTTTGAGGACCTTTCCTTTTTGATAATTCAACAAAGGAAAATATATGAACGTACATTTAATTTTTTTATTTCACAACAATGTTTTTCGGGTTTGTTTGTATATAAAAGAAGATGCAAATCATAAAAAATATATTTATAAAATTGATATGAGTTTTCACCTGAATAATTGAATCTTCAACTAAACAATATAATTTGTAAACAAAAAATACCAAGGGTTATTCTTCGTTCAACAGAAATATTGTTTAACTCAAACAATTGTTTTTTTTTTTCTAAAGAAATTCACGAAAAAGTTAGATTTTCAACTAAGATGATGTCTTCACCAAGAAAATCCAATTTTAAACAAAAAAAAATTTTCATTTCAAATTAAAAAGTATTGAACTCAAACGAAAACGCCAAAATTTCAAGAAAATTACCGAATTTAAAACCAATCAGGCGAATTTTCAACCAGGAACATTAATTTTGCACAGAAGCAAATTTTCTACCAGACAAAATTGAGTTTTCGAGTCGCAAATAACAAAAAAGATCATACTCAAACCGAGCTGAATTTTCTTTTAAGTATGTACTCTACATACAGTCAATCTCAAAATTCGATCATCTTTATAATGATTGATAAAATTGACCCAAATATATCTATTAATAACTGCTGCGTACTATTTTGAAGGAAACTTCTAAGTGTCCCTCAGAAAAAAATGATTCAGGTTGTCATTGTTTATTTATCAGAAGTAACTTAGAGTTTCAGTTTTTCCTTTCTCGTTAAGGAATAAATACAATTCTTATCCAATCCTAATGATGAAGGCCTCATTTAATTCTTTAGAGGTTTCTCTGTAATTCTATTTGGTAAGGTTAGATGAAAAAATTTATATGGAAATCATAATTATTTTAATTGTTAAAAACAATGAAAGTTCGAATTTCAATCAACACTATCCAAAAATAAGTGAAGAAAGTCCTTTCAAGGATTAAATGAGGTCTTGATCATCAGAATTCGATAAGAATTGTAACTTTTCCCTAACGAGAAAGTAAGAACTAAAACTCTAAATAACTTCTGATGAATAAAAAATTTCAACCTGAATTATTTTCATCTGAAGCACCTCCTTTAAAATACATAGCAATTAATAATAGATATATTTTGATCAGTTTTATAAATCATTACCAATTTCAACAAAATTATTATATTTTCAACCAAATAGAATGATTTTCTATCAAAATCATTTAATTTCCAACAAAATCATTCAATTTCCAACAAAATAATCGAATTTCCCACCAAATTTCAAAACTCTTGACCGAAAAACAACTACGATTTCAGTAAAAGCGAAATTATTTTTATTATTATTATACCATCAAGCCAAATCCCTTTCGAGGTAAGCTTAAATCGTTTACACTTTATTATTGTAAACGAATTATTATTGGGTAAGTTGCACACTGAGGGGCACCAGTCTTCTGCAGAAATCTTTTAGAAATGTCTACATAACTGACCAAGAACTAGTCAAGCTATAAACAAAATATTAATCGATTAATAAATCTTCAACAATAAAAAATTGATTCTTCTACCAAAGTAGATTTTTATGTTCAGTCTAAAATAATTGAATTTTATTCAATAAGACGAATTTTGAACAAAGAAGTTCAATGATCAACTAAAACCGATTACTTTTCGATTGGAAAGTATGACTTTTCAACCGAAGATCTTGATTTTAGATCAGAGGATTGAACTTTCAACTTCAAAAATGGATTTTGAATTCAATGTGATTAGTTTCCTACTGTAAAGATTGATATTGAACCAAATAGTTGTTTTTTCAATTGAAAAAATGAAATTCTACTAAAAAAATGGATTTGCAAACAAAAAGACAACATGTTATCCAAAATATGATATTTTTGAGCCACTGAGGCTAATTTGTCATGTAAAAGTGGTATTTTCTACCCGAAAATTCAAATTTTGAATTCCAACCTAAGAAAATTTTTTAACAAAAAATGAAGTATTTGAAGTTTCAACGTGAAATTAAAAAATTTATTATTTGATGAAAAAACCATATTTCCATTCTGAATGAGAAACTGTATTCATCTTCGGTTAACAATTCATATTTTCAACAAAACAGGTATATCCTGAATTGAAATCGATTATTTTTCTATCAAACAGTCACATTTCCACTAATAAAGAATAACAATCTACCAAAAACGATCAATTTCCAAACTAAAAACTGAAAACAAAATAGTTCAATGTTACATAAAAAGAAATTGTTTAGTTGGGGAAGAGGGAAAATGACTAAATGATTAGAATTCGAATGTGAAAAATTGGAAATCCGTTTCAATAGATCAAAAATCAAGGGAAAAAAATCTACAAAAATCCGCAAGAGTACAATTTTCAATCTTATTTATATTTATAAATTAATTACGCCCATGAACAATAAATTTGTGAATAAGTTGTAAAAATTATCTAAATTTAAAAATGAGAATCGCAAAACGATTTCTCGTTCTTCCGATTGAATTCAAACTGTTGGGTTAAATATTTCATTATTTTGTTAAAAATTCAATTATTATGTTAAGATTCTCATTTTGAAATTTGTTTGCTTATTGGTTGAAAATAACCTGTTGAATTGAAAATTTGACCATTACATTTTTTGTTCATAAATTTACTTTCGTTAATCAGAAATTGAGATATAGGGTTGACTTGTGGTCAAAAATTAATGTATTTTGTTGATATTTCATTTTTCAACAAGTGAGAATTTTTTTTACTAAAAATCTAAAATTCCCAATTTGGTTCAAAATTAATATTCCTTACTGTTACTTGATCTTTTCTTATTAGAAACTTTTTTGTTGAGAATTCAACTATTTTGGTTCGAAATTCGCAGCTATTTGATAAGGAATAAAACTATTTATGTAAATGTTCAATTACTAGGTAGAAAATACCATTTTTTGTATAAATTATATTTTTGGCTTAAAATTTCAAATTTTTGGTACATAATTCGTCTGGGTTTGAAAATGCGACAATTTATCTAACTATTTATTAACTATTTCCACTTACTTTTATAATTCAGGCTTTTATTATTACTTGGGGGTAGAAACTTAAGTTAGTTGAGTAAAAATTGAACCATTCATTTGAATATTAAAATGTTTGGTAGAACCCAATTTTTTTATTAAAAAATAATATTATTTTGTTGAAAATACAACTTTCGTGTATAAAATTCGTCTTTATAGCTTGAAAATTCAACTATCTTTAAAATATCAACTGTTCTGTAGATAATTAGTATTCTTCTCTTTGAAGTTATACAGTTTTGATGAAAATTAATTTTTTCTTTAAGAAATTCGTTTCTCTTGGTAAAACATGAAACTTATTGGTAAAAAATTCGTTGAAAAGTTTAATTGTTCCATTTTTGTTTAAAAATCTCGTTAAAACTTATATTCTCCAATTGGTTAAAACGAGGGTTAAAAATTCATCTGTGGAGGGTAAAAATTCAACAGTTTTATTGAATGTTCGTTCAGTTTGTTGAAACCGCAACTTAGTTGTTGGAGATATTTCTTTTTGGTCAAAAATTTAATTTCAAGGTTGGAAATTCTGTTTTTGGTTGAATTCCATCTGTTTTGTTCAAAATCTCGATAATTTGCAGCAGAAAAACTCTAATAAAAATAATGGAAAATAATATCACGGATTGTTTATCAAAACTTAGCAGACACGATTGATGACTTCTGCCTTCGCCTTTGAATAAAAATTAATAAAAGTATAACTAAAATGAATCATTGTTTTTCCTGCACTCTAAATCCCTTGGACTGAAATTCTGGTCCAAACCATGACCAAACCTGTGATTCTGGTCCAATGGACTGACTTTCCGGTACAATGGACAACTTTTCGATTCAATGGACCAGAAACTGGTCCAAGCTTGGACCAGGAAGAGCACAAAAATTCCGGTCCAATTGGACCACATTTTTTTACAGCTGCTTGGACCGGGATTCCGATCCAATGGTCCCTCAAATGGACCAGAATATCAGCAACGGATTCCGAGTGTGCAAACGAAAATCGAATACAAACAGAAAAGCGACTACTTCTCTCTGTCTATACATAAATCTGGAAAAATTCTTGAATTATCTGAAAATAAACACATTAAAGATAAAGCATAGAGTATACGCTCTAAAAGCGTTGAGTCTCGCGAAAGTAAACAGGTAAAGCGTGAGAGGTCGAAGACACATGTTGCACAAACCGCTCCATTGTTAAGAACGGTTAAGAATGAATATACCGGGCGACCAGAGACCTATATCCTATAAAGTCCTGCTGAGTTGGATTTCAATAAAAAGGACACTTGGCCTGGAGAACCTCGTGGAGAACACATTTGGTTCCTCGAGTTTAATAATATGTATCTTGAGTCTCCTGAGACGTGTTCTTTCACGCTTGAAGAACGCAGTCTATTGTGAGCTCTGTTAGTCGTAAGGGAGGGACGCATGGGCCCCCATACAACCTCGCATATAACCTATAACGGGAGGCCCAATCCAATGAGTTATCTGAGTAGGTTGGGCCCATAATTTCGACGCATCTGGGCACCACGTGCCTTCTAACTTTCACTCCTGCACGCACCAGACTCATATACGTTATACGATAAACATAAACGTGCATGGCAGATTTAAAGAAGGGCCCAGCTACATCACCTGGAAGCAATGCAATTAAGGCCCGTCGAATTAGCCTCAATCTACATTTACTAACTTAGTCTTTTTTCCTCATTTATCTGCTCATATCTTCCTGCGAGATGCGAGACTTGATAATTTAAAATGCGGCACTTTATTTATTTTTTTCATTATCCTGGATTATACTCTCACTGTCATTTTTTTTTTACTGTTAAGCCATAATCTCTTAAGGGGTTGGCGTAACTGCTAGAGAGTCATCCAGTCTCCCGCCAACATGCCAACAGCATGCGATATTCCCGGTCAGTCACCCATCCAAGTACTAACTGCACCCAACGCTGCTTAACTTCAGAAATCGGACGGGAACTGGTTTTTTGAGCGTGGCATGGCCGTTGGTAAAAAAAAAATAATAAAAAGAGAGAAGAATTGGCTTTTGGGATAAAGAAATCAATTTTCAATACAGTTTTTGCATTTCTAAACTAAAAAATAGATTTCTTAACAAACACTAGAATTTCTGACAACATAAATAAAATTTATGCAAATGACACAGTTTCTAACCTAAATAGAGGAAATTTTGGAGAAAGAAAAAACAATCCAATTTCTAAGCCACGAAGAGGAATTTCAAAAACATAAAATATCTATTTTTATTCAAATAGTTCAACTTACTATGCAATTATCAATATAATTTTCAACTTATACGACAAATTTTCAACAAAAAATTTGCAACAAGATACTAATTTGTCCAACCAAATTGTTAAATTTAAAAAAACAGTTAAATTTTGTAACGAAAGACATACAGCTCAGTATATTTAGTCGGATTCCTATATGTATTATTACAATTCATTGGGTAAGAAAAATTTTTTTTGCCATCTTTAGGGTTCCATATAGGAAGCTTAAATCCAA
>WSXT02184063.1:0-20744 GCA_011762715.2 Neuroterus valhalla | reverse complement strand
TATTGTTTATATTTTTGGTTGAGGATCATCTAGTCGATCGTGTGCGTTGGCATCCTATCGTTAGGACGCCTCGATATTAAAAAATCAAATATTTTTCCGAATGATTCAATGTATCAGCAAATATCAAACATATGCATATGTATATGTATAGATTTTCTGACATTTCTGGGGGCTACGCGCCTGCTGGCCGGGATCCAACCAGGTAACCCGTCCAGGATCTAGCTAGCGCAGCGTGACAAAATTTACCAGAATCTTCTCTACCGTTTCGAACAAATTTTGATCGAGTGCACAGCACGAGACACTTGATAAGAATGTATTCTTTAAAGCTGGAGAAGCTTTAGGAAGAGAGAATTCTAATCATCAGATTAAAAAAGTCGACATTTTGTGTTTGAGTTTCAAAAGCTCTATATACAAATACAGGGAAGTACAAAGGTCGAGCACATGACGTCAGAAAAATACGTCATTAAATGACGTCTTTGAAAGACGTTATTGGCTATGTCTCGAATTGGAACATAAAATGACGTCTTTCGAAAACTTTTTGTATCCCCGCAAAAATGAAATTACGTAATTTTTTTTAACAAATAACGTCATTCGAAATTTCAAAATGCAAATAACGTCATTCATTTCAAAAAAATCAACGTCATTTGTGTTTGGAATAATGGTAAAAAATGACGTCAAAATTTAAAAAATTGACGTCATTGGGAAAACAGAGATAACATCATTTGTCAATTTCCCCAAAGATTCAAAAATGAGAATAGCGTTATTTCTTAAAAATTCACGTAACTGGTAAACAGAAAAAACGTCATTTTTCAACAAATAACGTCATTTGTGCTTATATCAAAGGTTGGAAATGCAAATGACGTCACGCAAAAGCTCAAATAACGTCATTTGATATTTTATTATGGTTAGGAATTCCAATAACGTCATTCAAGACATGAATTATGTATTTTTCCCCAAATAACTTCATGACGCTCTGAAACATAATGTCATTTGCAAATTTTTTCTGAAATAGTGAACATAGATCAAATGTTTCTTTTTTCAAAGACATAAGAAGGATAATGATATTGCAAAATTTTGTAGACTACTTGAAAACAAGATTCACGTGATTTTTTCATATAGTATTAAGTAATTTTGTAAAGTCCATGGCTCCTTAACTCAAAAATAGTTATTTAGAAAAAAGAAATTGTAGTTAGAAGCAGATTAAAATAACTCTTTTTTTCATTTTTCGCATCGAATAACGGTAAGGGAACAAACTTCGATCGCGTCATTTTTCCAGTTTTACAAAAAAAAACGACCACTTATAACATTGGAATTAAGACACTTCTTCAAGATAGTAATTATAATTGTCTGGAAATGTGATAAATATTTTTCATGAATAAAGAAATAATTTAAATAACAATTATGTATAACAAAATCTCGTTATAACCATGAAGAACTGATTCTCGATTTCGAGTGGGAAATTCCCCGCTCGCTGATTTTTCGAGTGGGGAATTCCCCGCTCGCTGATTTTTCGAGTGTGGGGACTTCTCCGGCTCACTCACACCACTGCTTTCCCCGGCCCTGCTAACCGCTAACAAAGAAAAGCGTAAGTGACAGTTTTGCGGGATTTTTCCTCAAATTCTTTTCAGAAAAATCTGCTGTGAATTGTAGGTGTCGGTAAGTTCACCAATTCCTCTTACAAGGGGAAGGCCTGAAGTGTGAAACTTGAATCGAGATCACATTAGAACCATTAAATAGATAATCGAATTTCATTTGATACGTATCGCGGCTTTTTTGAAAGTGAAGCCCGAGTTTGGAGATATAAATATTTGAAAATCGCAGCTCCCGTTGCTAATGCCCAAGTATCGCTCATATACTTTTGCTGTCAGCAACCCACAGTGGCCCAGTGGTAACGCTGTGTACTCCACGTTCCGGAGTGAGGGGGTTCAACTACTGACGATGGCTTTTTTTTCTTCTTTCGTTATATTCAATGCTAATTCCGACATCGTTGAAAATTGTAATTTTGATAAAAACTGCATCATATCAAAATGGGACCACATTCGACACTTCATGATGAAGGATGAAGAAAATCAATCATGGGCAAGTGTAAAAAACTCTTTTAATATTATACCATATACATAATATGTGCTGTACATGTTTTTTTTTGTACGATATTTCTGAAGTTGTTGTTTGTTTTTATAATATGTGCAAGTTGCGGAAAAGGCTTTGTTTCAAATGTTTCTATGACAATTATCACCCAAAAGTATGTACTTCATAATTATTGTACGGAAAAAAACATGTGCAGCACATATCATGTATATGGTATAATATTCAAAGAGTTTTTCTTACACTTGCCCATAATTGATTCTCTTCAGCCTTCATCATGAAATTTTGAATGTGGTGCCACTTTTAATATGATGCAGTTCTTATCGAAATTACAATTCTCAACTATGTCAGATTCAGCATTGAATATAACGAAAAAAAAAAAAAACATCGTCATTAGTTGAACCCCCTCACTCCGGGACATGGAGGGTATAGCGTTACCACTAGGCCACTGTGGGTTGGTGACGTCAAAAGTATATGAGTGATACTTGAGTATTAGCAACGGGAACTGCGATTTCCAAATTCTTATATCTCCAAACTCGGGCTTCACTTACAAAGAAGCCGCGATACGCATCTAATGAAATTCAATTATCTATTTATTGGTTCTTATACGATCTTGATTCGAGTTTCATACTTTAGGCCTTCCCCTTGTAAAAGGCTCGCGTCTTGTGCCCTGCCACACCCTTGTCCGAGTAGGGAGGCTGCCAGGGGGCATAGAGGTTGAGACTCACTTTGCTGTGCAAAAGGGGCTCACGTTTTCCACTACGACAAGTGTGAGTCTAGAATTTGGACGGCCAATTCATAACGTGGCGAAATTTGTGACGTAGGGATCGTCCGGAATCGAGGTGGAAACAGGATGCCACGATCCAAAAATTACTTTCCATTCCTTCAAAAGTATGAAATATTGCTATATTAACTCAGAAGAGCTTGTTTTTCTCGAATTCCTTTTGAGCAACGCATTTGGCGTAAAGAAAACGCACTGCATTCCTGGAACGAATGGAAGCAATGCATGATCCACAAGTATTCATTCTCTTTCAGATGCTTGCAGTCAACTGACATGCCGCTCAATGAACGTCATTACCTTAAAAAAATGCAGTGCTCCAGCAGCTACAAGCATTAATTTGAACCCCACTTATGATTCCGTTGGAAAATTATTTGCATTAGAAAATTCAGTAAATAAGATTTTGGAATAGATGGTGCTTGTATTGTTTGCAGTAAAATATTTAAGAGGAACGCTTGCAGAGGCTCGTGAAATAGATGGTGCTTCAGGTTAAAGGAGAATTGTCAGATGCTTGTCGGATGGTGCTTCAGGTGCTTGTAGTTCTTGCAGTATCTTTCCGGCTTCAAAATTGAAGTTATTTGCCGACGCAAATGAGCAATTTAGCCGCGATACTATCTGCACTAGCAGCCCAACTATTTCCTTATTTTTCGATCACGGATTTAATTTTGTCAATATCGATTCTTCTGTTGACACTTATGATGGGATTGTCTGACATCTTCGATGTCACCTTTGATGAGCTCCATAGCTTGATCTGTATATAATTTTTTGATGAAGTCGCTCATTTATTCTTTTATTTTGAACATACCCTTCACACTTCCACCACAAGTATTTGTTATTCCGAAAAGCGCTTTACAACTTCCCTGATCGATCTTGCTTCTCATAATCAGCAGCCACGCAAACTTGATCGTTCAACCAAGCATAGTCAGACTTTCTTCCAATAATCGCAGTATCGCAATTATTATAAGCACTTCTTCATATACCATCTTGGTATGTTATAGATTCAAACTTCACATTTATATAGTCTAATTATTTACTCCAGTCATCTTCGTATTTTTAACTTCTGTAGATCCTTTGTTTCAACTCGCGACTGCATTGAATTGATGAAAAATCTTCTTTGCCTCTATCCTTGACCTGGGTTCATTTTTGAAACCTTACAGTCTCTTATATCCTGCAACTACCATCGATTCCACTTTTCCACAATGTATATTTGATTGTCAATGGAAATTCTCTCATGAGAAACGATATAATCCTAGCAGAATATAAAATCGCTCAACTAGCATCAGTTCATTTTCATGATACTTCGTCTTCGGGAAATCCCAGTCAATTTTTTCATTTTTTAACAAAACAAATATTTAATCAAAAATCAATAATACATTTTATTCCAGGGAGTTCAAAAATCGCTGATGCAAGAAAAATTTCATGCCAACTTACATTTTTATTCAAATTTTTATTCAATCTTACAGTCGTACGTAGAATTTGATGACAATATTTTTAAACTCCAAGACAAGTCTGAATACTTCCTTTTTCCTGTATAGAATACGCCTTAGTTGTGTTTACAGATATATACATCCTTACGTTTAGATAGGTTTTGCCAGTCTGTTGGTACAGTTGCGCACTTATCTGTACAAGATAAATTTCGTAGAATGCAATAGAATAGTTAATGGTGCAAGCGCAGTTTCTTCAAGAAGCGTTTAAGGAAATTAAAAATGGTAATGACAAATCTGAATTCCTCAAGTGTATTCCTGAGAATCTTACTGTGATAATTTCCAGATTTAACTAATAACCTGATTATTCATGCATTACACTTATATATATATTTAAACTTACCAAAACACTTCTTTCTGGTTGCGCACGGATCATTTATCTTCAGGAATGCGCATTCAAACAGTTGGGAATTTTCTTTCTGTGCAATGCAGTTTTCTGCAAGAAAAAATTAATCCTCATCAGCGACTATCTATCGACTCAGATTTAGTGGTATGTGAACAAAATAAGAGACAAAATGACGAAAGATAGTGTTTCAAAGGAGCAGAAGTACTGCGAAATCATCTCATTTCTGTCGAATCCATCTTGGGTTTTATGAGGCAAGTCTCCTTGTAGCATGTAGTACGCGCGGCAAGTCACGCCACAGCGACTGACTCTTCATTCAGAATTACATTGGCGGAAGGGTATAAGTTTTCGCTGTATGAATATCAAGCCTTAAATAATTTAAAGGCGCAACTTTACACGTCTCCACCTTTATGCGTCCATGAAGAAGCAATCAAGGAATAGTGTGCGTATCCTCAAGAGCAAACGCCATCTGGGGAGAAAAGACTGGCATACACTTAAACTGTCGGTAGTGACGCCTGAAGCAACGTTTCACGACCTCAAAATGGGTGATAACCTAATTCAATCTCCACAATAAAGAGCCTGCAAAGCTCTCGTCATTTTTCTGGTACGTGGTAAGGCTTCGAGGTTACCAATCCGTACTGCTTCCGTACCTTCGAAAGCACCCATCACAAAGACAATTGTTTTACCCACATATTCTTGGAGCATTCGCCGCAGCTGGCCTATAAGGACTTGGCGTGTCTCTCCCTTTCCCCACTTCTTGACTCTCATACCACTGCCGGCCGGAACGAGAGCCTTGCGTGCTTGAGAATCGACTCTACATCCCTATGAGCGTTCGGCAGTCTAGAGTCGCTTCAAACAATACAATAGCGACGAAAAAGGTAGAAAGCTTCTTTAAGGTTGCACGCAGGTGCAATGTGTCAAGCGTAATTACAGTGTGCATGATACGCTCATCACCTGTGGCTACAAACTCTTCGAAGTAAGACACGGTTACTGAGGTACACATGACGCTTCCTTGGAATGGAAGAACTGAGGCTATCTGTGCCTCAATCAGGTCCACAGAAGCAAATGTTAGCTCCAACGGCAAAGACTGAGCATTTGCATTCCTGTAAAACTGTCCGTGTATCTACTTTTCGAGGGGCTATTTCAGGAAATTGTTGCTCCCTGTTCCCCTCACATCTGTGTAGAGTGATTGAGAAGCTAGATGAAGTATTGCATCATTCTCAGTGCCTGATGTTGAGATGTGGGTTAAGGGTCAATGTCGCCTGCTTAGTGGCGTTGCAAGAGAACACTCTTTTGTCAGATTTCTTGTGGTTCCTGAAAATCAACAAGGAAGAATCTACACGTTGGCGACGATGCAAGCTGTAGACGATATAATTTGATTACACAGACAAAGGAGATTCAGAAGTTTGAACATGCTCAGAGGATTAAGCGCGTACTACGTCTGTGGAATAATTCTATACGGAAAGAGAAGAATCGGGACAGAGAGCTTATGAGTCGCAGGTATTTTGTTCAACGCTGGCCTAATGGGAGACCAAAAGTGTCGCAGGAGACGTATTTGTTTCAGAGAGCCTTATTGACTGATGTAATATACTGGATAAAGCTTCCTCTGCGTCTCGAAGGTAGCATTTGAACCTCTCCGAAACTGAATCCTCATTGGACCCTAAAATAACTAGTTTTAATCCTAGCCATAGGGCCTTCATACCATCTGAGGTGAACAGATTTTTCAATTGTGGACAAAAATGTAACTTAGCAGACTGTCCTGCCTGAGTCCTAGAGAGGTCTTTTCTACCCATATCCAAAACCATTTGGAAGGCACGGCCAAGCTCCAGTCTCAACGCGTAACCCGGGGCGTGCAAAGGAAAGCTCAGACTCTGTTGAAAAAGGTATTGTGAATCACCTCTACCTTCTAACAGTACCTTAGATCCCATTTCTCTATAACATAATTAAGGACGTTTGATACAAAACTATTGAACAGGACTTGTGTAGAGTGCAAAGATTCCGAATTGATGGCACAGAGGACTTGCAGGTCAAAGCAAACGTCTCCAATTCGGAGATATCTTATATTACCTTTAGAGTTCCCCAGCAGCTAAATAGGAACGACGAATCACTCCTTTTCTCAACTTGTATTCTCCTGATTAAACGCATTACTCTTCCATTATTTAATGATAGCTGCTAAGTTTACATCAAAAGCTTGCATCCGGTTCATATACAATATTCCTTAAAGTGAACATATCACTCCATTCAGAAAGAGAGGAAGACATCTTAACATCACCAAGAGGAGGCAGTTTTTTATTGGCAACTTGTTATAAAGCTATTTCAGCACCAAAGCACCGCAATACCTTCTTGATATATTTCATTCTGTTGATCGAAAGCAACCAACACAGTCCAAACTCCGCGAAAAGGAAAAATTGATAAAAATTCAATGACACCGCATCTGTGGAATGCAAAGATTGTTTAACATTCGTGGTGCAGGCTTTTGGTACGAATCACCTGTTACAATCAGAAAGGCACCTTCGCATCACCATTTTGAAAAAATCCTATTCTGTACTCCTTTTCAACATCTCTAATCCGACTTTCGAAATGATTCACTGGTGACACTCAATAATTGAGTATGATGTATGTAATATAAACTGTATTATATTCGTATGAGTTTGTATGAGAAATTATCACCGAATATTTCCATTATCTTAATGGTTTATAGACCCCAAATACAATATTCGACAATAGCATTAATTTCCTTTCGAAAATCAATCCTATAGTCAGCAAGAACTACTATATATTCAGAATTTGCTAAAAGAATAATGTCGATCAGTTGATCAATTGCCATTCCCCTTAGACCACGACTTCGGAAAAAGGTTTCCGAATCTTAAATTGCTGAGATGCATTCGATTATTGAACAAAAGAGAAGCCGTTCTTTGCAAGAACAAGCTCAGGAGGTTCAAGGTAATACTATTCAGATTGCGTATGTAGAAGACTCAACAAATATCTAACTACTTGGCTTTGCAATGGGAAACGGAATAGTCATTATGATCAAAGTCCTTCAGTAACGCTGTAGTTGTTGAATTTCGTATAAAATCACACCTTCATTTTTAATATTTAAATGCACACTTGATGATAAAAAGAGCGGTCATTAAAAGAAAATTACTAGCAGGGTGATTGAAAACATGATATAACATTTTCCTTCTCCTTTTTTCCGCCAAAAGTGATTTACTCGCGTATACAGTGAAAGTAATTCAAGCTGTACAATTCAATTATCGTCAGTATTTCGAGGAAGATAACTTCTTTATTGGTTGGTTTTTCGGTATTTGATTTAAACTTGCCTTCCGAGAGTGCGCCAGTAGCTCTGAATCAGCGTGAGATCATTATATTATTTTCATCTCCATTTGATAAAAGTAAAAAGCAGACAACTGCGGTTGATCCACGTATTGATAATTTTTGACTGGCAATCAATTATTATCAATGCCAGATCGATTTGACTTGAATGAATACTAATCTGACCTGAATGGACCTAATCCCTGAAATGTTCTATTCCTCAACATGACCCAACTCTTCCAAAATCTGGCGATGGGCAAAAGACAATTATTTAACAAATCAATTTGTATCAAATTCCAAGAGGTTCGAATGAGGAGCCGGAACAAACACGGGGAGGCTTCCAACTCGTCCATTTATGGACCTCTCTTCAAATTCAATAATTGCTGTCGTAAAGTCTCCAAATACAAGTGTGTTTACATTCAAGCTTAAGGCATGTTAATTCCCGATTGAACTAAAATTTGTGACGTGAAATTTTCCTTCATATTGTTTGATTTTTTGAGAAATAAAAAAAAATTGTTTATCAGTAGCCCTTCTACTGTTTTCCGTGTGATGAATCTTCTATGAAAATGATGAGAAAATATTTGAGAACTCATTCGACATCATTCTAAGTAAAATTGGAGCGCGAATTATTCTGAGTTCCTCAAGGTTATATTATGATGAAAGAGCAAGATTTCAGTCTCTGTTACGTGCGATTCAGAAATGTCCTACGTCACTAAGCCCCGCAATAATTGATATACGCGATTCGTACATAGGAAGGGGGAAAAGATAAATTTATCAGAGAAGAATGTTTACATATATATAGACCTCGGTAGAACATCAGAATCTCCAGTATCACAGTTTCTCCCAATATTCGGCCTTTATGAGTTAGAAAATGAGTATCCCCGAAACCTTGGTCTCAACGGCAGTCGTTATTTTCAATTTTATTGGTGAGTGAAGGATAAATTGATATAATATTTATGCGGCTTATGTACAGTGATAAAGAAAAATTGAAGACTCGCTTGTCGCATAATCTTATCAGCTTATCATCATTATTATCATTATCCTTGATCTCATTCTTAAAACTCAGAGTACGCACTAGGTAAGCGTAACCTGAAAAAATTTCCAAAGTCAAATAAAGAACTTTAAGTTACCGGCCACGGCTAGTCAAATTGATATAAAAAGTTTCAAATCAACAAATTAAATTATGTTTCCACCCTGGAGCATTTCCACTGATAGATTCGCTCTGCGCTCGCCGTCATCATCGCAGAATGAGCGGATAATTCGCGTGAACCCATTCTGAAAACAGTAGAAAAAGGCAGAAAAAGTACAATAAGACCAAAGCCGCCCACCTAACAGATTGTAGATTTACCACCACAGTAACGGCTATCAACAGATAAACCGCTCAGTGGCATTACCAGTTTCTCCCCTCCTGCGCAAGTTATATCCTAGATGCGGCCTGAGGTACGCCCGAGTATATTAGGATCTGTCCAGCACCAAGGTTTCCAATAGCATTCCTATTTACGAGCTCAGCGTCCTTATGAGCGCCGAAAAATTGTCCATGTACTAAGAGAAACTCGGCACACTTGTCCATTCAGAAGTGTCGTATTATATATATGAAGGACCTCATGCTCACGATGGATACTATATCCGAAGAGTTACTCATTACAATCGTTCAGTTCGGGATATAGTCGCAAAAGTTTGATGCAGAAGGATGGTGAGCTCATGCTGTCATCTTGGAAGATGTCCGTCTAAAAGACGGCTCCCTTAGTAGGCATGCTATAATTGTCACACGATGTTTTCTAGGAGAACAAATAAATCTCGTTTCGCAAAGGAATATCAATCTCTATATAAATCCCACTAGATGTGGATGATCCTCCAAACTTTTTATCAGATAGGCGATGGGTCTATGGGAAGAAATATCGAAAGCTTTCTAGTAACCAATTGAGGGTATTGCCATATTGCGAGTGTCGTCTGAAGCATCTTTGTAGCCGCTTCTGTCCATCAGCAAGATTTCTTTACAGCCGAATCCGCCAGTGCGGATCTGTATCCATGAATATTGAAGCGTTTGACCAATCTTGTCGTTTGGAAGAGCTATAGAGATATCGTGTGGCGTGTTTGAATAAGCTATGGGCCTGTAGTTCCCTGGGTTGATTATCTCGCCTTTCTTCAGTAGAAGGAAGCGTACATACACTGTATGCATACAGTTGAATGAGCGTCCCTGAATTTGAATATAACATGAATGTCAGATCTTGGCATTGATAAGTAAACTTATCCTCAACTAAATGTTCTCGGTATCATCTCGTCCAGCAACACAGAACTTTTTTGTTCCCTTCAGTGGTTTCCTCATTTCTACAGCAGTGATTGTGGAGTTTTGCTCTTCGGGCTCGAGCAGATTTTCCACTGAAACAGGAGAGTCGTTGAAGAGGCGCGATGGGTTGTCAAGAAACTGTTGATTCTTCATGGCACCTTTCTTCCTGTCCCATATTATTCTTCTTGCGTCCGATAATACCTGTAATTTGTCAACAATGTTTCGCCTAATGGTCAGCAGCTTCAACATTATTAGTGTTCGATGATAAACTCTTATTTTCTTGAGCGAAAGAAACGTTCCGTCTATCACAGCCAAAATTTTTGTCATAATCTCCTAAAAATGCTTGGTTCCTGAAGTTGGTATCGATGTCACTTTCTATGTTCCGTTTGATGGTTCGCTCTTGCAGTGGTTGCAAAAGCGTTACGCCTATATTTTCCTATTTGCTTAAGGCTGATAGCACAATTCCGTAACAATTGTTGCTAAACGTGCAAACGTCCAGAGTATTCCTGGCACCACAGAGTGTGCAAGGGTGTCGTATGTTTTTTTTGTGATTGACGTTGAACCTGGGAATGTACCAATCCAGCAAGTCATAGATTAGTAGATCCGTCTACTCTGGACGTCGATAGTCTTGCCGATCTATCATTGTGTTCTAATCAGAACTGTCTCTAACACCTTAACCTCTAGACTGTTTACCACTATTTGGTCAACCATTGTCAGGTGCCCTACGCGTTTGATTTTTTCGAACATTATTCGCAACTGCGTTGGGTGTCATCGTAGTTATTTTTACAATCAGCTAGGGAATGTGTTTGTCCAACCTTGCAGAGCATCGCATGCAGGAACAAAGGTGTCTACCCCATAAAATCACCCAGCATCTCAGAGATACTCCAAGGGTACACCAATGCTTCCCGACTTTCAGAATGATTGGACAGGCCTTAGCTTGGAAGTTCTTCTCCCAAGAACATCCTTGGACAATTATTGTCCATGAGTTTTTTATCCAGAACCTGAGAATGTGTTCACTGCCTTTGTTATAGGCCGTCCGGTGTGCTTTCAAGGGAATAAAATAAACGTTAGTTTAGAAGCCAATATATGTATGAGGCAAAATTCGCCGAGTGTACTCCCTTTAAATTTCTTTGTCCTTAATCTCATGAAAACTCAACCAAATTCTAGTGCTAGTGGGCGTTTCCGGATCCAACGATTTATCAAAATACGGAGATCTGTATATTTCTGGGATTCGACCCTGACTAACAATTTTCGGAAACGCATAACTTCCGCTGTAGTTATCGAATTTTACTCTTTGGGAAAAAGTCAAGAAATGCCATATAATAAGACCAGTGATGCTACTGCGTCTAAGTGGTTCTGATACATAAACGGAGAGATGCTGGTCCTCTTCTATCTCGTTTCATAGTGCAGTCCTCTTGCCTCCATCGTTTTGAAGCGTTTTCAGGTGTAAGTTTCGTTATAGCTCCATCAAAGGGTGCTTTTTGAGATAGGTTCCTCTGCTCCTTACATTTAAGCGGGTTTTCAGTTCGAGTCCCTTGCCACTTTTAATTTTAGGTAATAATAACGGAATAATTTTCCTTTCATCTTTCCCATTTTCTGTGCCCATTTCTGCGCGATTTCTCTCGTTGATAAAATGTCAGTTCCGGAAAGGGAGCAAACAGAAATCGTATTTTCCTGTACTGTGCAGTCTGGACATAGTCTCTGCTGATCCAAATTCAACAAGAAGCATGCTGAAGCGCGAGAGGAAAAGCGATGTGAAAAGTATCAGAAAGTATCACTTTGATATATCAAGCATGGGAATCACTCAGACAGCAGCACGCATTGTAGCGCTGCAGCTACTTGCCGGCAGACACTTGGGTATTCATGACCTTCTATGCATTAACCATTACTCTACATCTCATATGAAAAATGCCAGATTTTAAGAAAAAGTCAATAATGTTATTTGGAAAAAAGCAGTTAGAGCGAAACGTTTAGGATACAAACTCCCGTATCTTGAGAATCCATTGTGCCATGTCATGCGCTGTTTACTTCCAGATTTTATAACTGGATTAGTAGAATATCAACCTTTATTAGTAAAATGGAAAATTTGAGGATTTGAAAGAAGGGGTCATAGATAGAAACTGGCTTATTTCCAATCTAAATTTTCCGATCAAAAGCCTGCAAAGTTGGAAGTTCCGAATACGGAAATTCTTATCCTGAAAAATTAGACGCTTGAAATTGCATGTTGTTTGAAATGGCTCAAATAAATGAATAAATGTTACGAATCTGCTTTTTTCTTTTTTTATTCTCCGCACAGAAAGAACTTATTCTATAGGAAGAATATTACTGTTATATAGATATAACGAAACAATTTTCCTGTTCATTTGAATAGGCTGCGACCGATTTATACAAAATGGAAAACTATTATCAGAATACACATTCTTTATTTTCGAAAAATTTCTAACATTGCAAATACATAAATATTCATTGTCTTTCCACAGAAATATCATCATTTATGCCGCTAGAAACACGAGATTTCCTGTCGCGTTTTGGGATGACTGACGAACATGAAAATCATCAAGGTAGATCTAGTTATTCAGAAAAAGATCTGCCCGGAAATTATGATGGGTTACGAAAAAAACCCATCTGACTGTACCGTCTGGAAGGTCTGGTCTTTTCGGAATGGCGCTGCTCAGTTACCATAGGACAAGAAAGTTTTAGTCTATAAATAGAGGAAAATCAGTCAATAATTATTAGGCAGCTGACAAATGGTATGGACTGGGGCCAGCCCAAAAATGAAGCGTTTTCATTTTCGCTTCCAAAATCAGAAAAGAATGTACCGTTCTTGTAGGGAACAGCAATTTTCAACAAAAAAGACTGATATAACATTGCAAGAAGATTTTCCGAATCGTAGAATTATTTCTTTAAAATTTGAGTAACTCTGTTCAGAGAGACCAAATTCCAGAAGGGAACTTTAACATATCTCTAAATTGTTTATAGGGGAATGACAAACGGTTGATCTCCTTCAGAATCGGTATCGATATTTTCGTTGGAAACCGCGACCATGACCTGGAATCGTAAAGAAATATTCAAGCTTGTTTGAAAAATAATAGTCAAGGAGCTCGCATGATTTTTATGGACGTCATTTAAGTACTTTAGGTTCTCAGAACTTACAGTGGTGCCAAAAGTTGCCAAAGTTGACTGGCAGGCAGTCAAACATAAAAAAAATTATTCGAAGAACGTAATTTTAGTATTCCCGAAACACACTTAGGAAGATTGTTTAGCTTCAACAAGTAATACAAAATTTAACCGCCAGCTACTCCGTGGTGCCAAAGCTGGCTGGCGCTGTCAGTGATATCAAAAATACGGATGAAGAAACGTAATCTTAGTTCTCTTAAAACCTATTCGGGATAATTGTCCAGGTGTTAACAACAAACAAATAATTCGAGAATTCTTCCGTAGTGCCGAAGTCGACCGTCAGGCTGCCAGTCAACCATGAGTTTCGAAAATACTATAATGATGTATTCAGTTTTAAACCTGTAATTATTTATATGTTTGACAGTCTGTCAGCTAACTTTGGCACCACGGAGTAGCTGCCAGTTACATTCTGAGTTCTTTTCAGCACCTGTAGGTGCATCTCCATAAGGTTTCAAGAGTACTGAGATAACGTTTGATTTTCGAAATTTCGACATATTTGATAGCCTGTTAGTCATCTTAGGCGCGACGGAAGATCTGAAAGTTATGTTTTTTCCAGTATTAGCACTTGGGGAATTATCCCAGTAAGGTTTCATAAGCAATAAGATGACGTTCCTTTATTATGATTTTTGACCTCTTCTATAGCTTGCCAGTCAACTTTGGCACCACAAAGGAGCTGGCAGTCAAACTTTTTTTTAGTTATTATCACCGAAATAAGTATCTCTCGAAGGTTTCTTGAGTAATAAAATGACGTATTTTAAATATAATTTTTTACCTGTTTGTCAATGAATTGTCCCAAAAGTGCACCAGCAGCTATAATCCAGTCAACGATTTTTGTACTCTCGACTGTAAAAGCTGCAGGTTTTGAAGTGTCCTAATTTCTTTAGGCGCTTACAGAACCTAGAATAATCTCGAAATCATGAACCAACAGCAAGGGAGGGGAGTATCATAAAGATTATTCTCTTACGATGCAGAAGAAATTCCAGTAAGAAGGTCAGAGAGAGAGTTCAGATCCTTCCCGAAGTCCAAGTAGTTATACTTTCGCTTTCAGTTGGGATGATTTCCCCCAAGAACCTATGAATTTGTCGGTTTTCCTCAAAATAGCTCTATATAAATACTATTGAATGTGCTTAATTCGGATTATTATATTGGCTCAACTCCAGTTTGTAATTACAATATGTTCCTTCTATGAAAATTCCTTTTGTATTGTTGGGACAGTACACTTCAAAATGTATATAACACTCAGTTGAATTCCTTGAAGCAAAAAGTTGCATCACTTTGTTTGATTCCTTTATTGACATAAGAAATACTTCATTAGAAAATAAGTGCACATATTGCATTTTTACTGGTAAAATTAATAGTAATGGGAAATTCAGAAAATTTCTTGTATCCATTCTTTCGATGTTATGTTACAAATATGTTGACTATTTACTTCGTGAGTTCTGTAATCGGATATATTCGAGCATATCATCAATCGTCAGTGGTCTCAAGGAGAGTAGAAGCTTTAAATTATAAAAAAAAAGATTCGTGTTGGTGTATAGAGGAGTTACAAGTATCTGAAGCATGTTTGGGGTTGGCAGCATCCTAAAGCAGCAAAAAAATAGATCATCTGATACGTTTGTATGTTTCTCATTAGTTTTTTGTTATTCCATGTTTTTTTATGGTTATTTTCATCATGATTCTCATAAATTATCGCAGGACCTTCCTTACTCGGTGACAGTTTATGGGGAGAAATTTGATTATAAATTCAACCTTTGCTCGACTCCGTAGTTTTCCTGGAGTTTATCTACATTGCGTAACACAAGGATAGACCTTCCCACCCTCAAATGTGTTACGTTATTTATTGATGACCTCCAGGTTGAAGCAGCACTTTCCAAAGTTTTGAAAGCGTTCATGCTTTTTCTTCTGCAATTGTTACCTTCCCTTTGCTTTTCACTGATATATTTTATGTCTTATTTTTCAAACGTTGCTTGAAATAGACTGTTACTGAGTTCTGGTGTTTGTTAGTATTATAAGTTAGCGTCATGATTTTGATATTCAGGATTTTCAACTTGATAGCGAGTTTGTTAAAGGTCTCATATTACCAAGTGTGCTAAACTTCCGTTGCTTTAAGTTTGTACCTTGATCTGCGAGTGAATCATTGAGTTTAAATTGTAGATAAAACGACCAAACAGTTTTTTAGTTTCATATTATCGTTTCGGGGGTGATTGTTTCGAGAGAAATTCCATCAAATACCTCGTATGTTGGTCCTAAATACTCAGTATATAAATTGAAAGAAAAAGAATACTTGTCCCTTGTAAAGTTTACTTGGCTCAAGTGAATGGAAGTCCTGAATGCGCGCAAAAAAAAATTCATTTGAAGCAAATGAATGTATGCACTCTAAATGAAAAACTTATTTGTTTCAGCCAAAGAAACATTAATAGGATCAAGTTTACATTGTTTAATCCAGAAGAACGAGCTATTTCATCTTGAATTCCCGAAACTCTATAATAAAAAAATATCATACATAAATTGAAACCTCCATGAACCTTGTTCATAATTTATCTGCTGCTGCTGGTTTCCGTAACAGTCGAGTTTGAATTCGACTTTAAACTACGGTTTCGCGGGGTTTTTGGGCCTTCATAAGTTCCCTCTTGTTTCGAGTTTTCCCTGAATAAACCGGCAGGAGTTTGGGAGTCGGATGCCTTAATACCTCCGGTTGCGTCGGGATCGATGGTTATGGGAGAGCCATCGTGATCGTAGGTTCCAGAGGTTACATCTACTCCAATTTTTGGGGGTGATCCTCAACATTTTTTTGGGCCTGGTGAGGCATAAGATCCTCTTGACTTAAATTAAAAAGGTGATATCCTCTATTTGCGTGATTATTATTCTAAGTAGCGTCCTTCCCTCGCTGACCCACGCTAGTCCGCAATTATTTAGTCAACAAAACTGAAACAGAGGAATCGGATAAAGTATCTACCTCCAGCAGGAAATGAACAACATTCTATGTATCCAAAGAAAGGCTTGATTAGTATAAATGCAACAACTCTTTGCATCAGAAAAATGTATTCCTAACTTATTTATTATTCTTTCGAATCGAAACATTATTTCTTTCATGTAAATCAGACTAAATACTTTATTCAAGTGTGGAAAATTATTTGATTGAAATGCGTCCTAGACAATGCAAAGAATCGAATTAATTGGATCAAGAAAATATTCCTTTGACGGGCAAGTCGGGTTTCAAGGAATCTAGAATGTTTCAATCATAGAAATCCTTCCTCGATCGAGGGAATCATCAATTCAGATCAAGAAGATATGACCAAAAAATGCATTTCTTCAGATCAGCAAAATATACATGCCCGATTCAAATAAGGATTACTCTTGTGAAAGAATATTTTCTTGATCCAAGGAAATAGGATTCATGTAGCGGAACTTGGACGTATCAAGAGAAGGACAAGAGTAAACTGAACGCGATCGGCATGCAATCTCTGCGTAATATGTCCGGTAAAACGTTAATGGACAAAGTGAGTATAATGAGTGGGTTCTCAAAGAATGTGGCGTAGAAGAAACGCTGTTTGACAAGAGTGAAAGGAATTTGCTAAGACGGTTTGGTCACGTTGACAGAATGGATGAAGAACGATTAACAAAGCAAGTGTATCTAGGTAGGGTGAATGGTAACATACCCAGAGGCAGACCAAAGAAGGAGTGGATAGAATCTATGAACGAGACAATAAACAATAAAGAATACGAAGGTGGTTTCTACGAGTCCAATCGCTGGCTTCGGGAAGTCAAGTCAAGCGATAGTCAACTGCCGGAATCTGAAATATCCGACGCTTTTGTCCAGAAGATGATCTGGAATGAATATTTTCCACATTAAACAAAAAGAATTGATTAACAAAATAGATAATCTCTAGATATATTTTCTGGAGGGCTCATTAGGTGTAATAATTATTGTTTAAAAGTATCATATATTCCAAATAAGAGTCGTTCTTACCAAAAAAATCTAAGATCTTCGATCATACGTCTAATGCAATCATTCTTCCTCCATAGAATGCTTGAAATGAACAGAATTGACGATTAATCATCTTTTATAGTTAAAGCCTGATGTTTCTATCCATTCTTACAGGATCAAGTTCGCAGTTGGAGTATTTTCCACATCTCGTTCCTTTGCCTGATTCTCCTCACCTTAATCTTCGCGGATCTCCTGCTTCTTCTCCTGTAGAATATTCACATCGTGAAAGATCCAGGTCTCCACGTGAAAGGGCGTTTTTACTCACCTCTGATGTACTTGGATATACACTTGAACAACTTGCGCATATTCGGATTATTCCCTTCGAAAATATGGAGCGGGTGTTCGAACTTCGAAGATACGTGCTTCGTGACGATGAACCAATTCTAAGAAAATTGCAAACTCGTGATTTTAGAACTTTTGAAACGAAAGAATATATTGTATTATCGACGTCTAGTGGTGAAGCTTTCGCAACATTGGAAAATTATCAATATTTTAGTGGATTATATAATCTTCGGCGGAACAGGGCAAAAATAGATATGCACAACGGAACTGTTTCACGAATGCTTGGAAAAGAAGTCAGAGATAGTCCAACTGGCAGCCGCTACCTAGTGGGAATTAATTACAAAGTAGTGTATCTAGACTATTAAAACCATAATTTTTTGGGAAATCGATTCAACTTCTCAAAATTTGAGTCTTTTGTAAATGTCTTGTCTATTCTTTTCAAAACAAATGAAATAAAGTTGCTGTTTCTTCAATATAAGGAATACTCAACAGAGGAACTTATCATGGAATCACCAAGATTGTGCTACCATGTGTTTCCTTGAATTCCTAATATAACACAATAAGGTATACATTTGACTGATCATGAACTGGTATACGTAAGTAATAAATTGAGTGGATGCTCCGAATATTATTAAGAGGATAAATGGGCTTCATGCGCCTACCAGAAAGAATTTTGAAGTACTACTGTTTTTGAAGTAGGCATCCAAAATCTTCAACTTGTATATTGCAGTTTCACTCAAGAGAAGGATTTGCGATAAATGATTTGAGTTGGCACTCACGCCTTTTTTAGGCTTCCAACTTCTAAGTCATACCTCTTTTGTAAATAAATTATAACTGGAATTCACAAGGATGCCTCAAATAATTAAACTAAAAATGTTATACTCATATCCATGTTATCCACGGGTAGGGTTGCTCCAAAAATCACGTTCTTAGGATTTAATGAAGCACAATTAACTAATCGTTCTTGTTGGCGAATGAAAGTTTATGTTTTCTTTTATTGAGGAAAAAAAATTCTTAGTTCTTTTCCGAGGTTTCGGAATTTTCGGTTAATGTAAGATCTAAAAATAATCAGTCCTAACATTTTAACTCGAACAACAGATTAAGTGCTGTTACCTCAACGTTCTTTACCTCACATTATATTGACAAATAACGCTTTTTGTATACAGGTTCTTAAAACTGATGCCAAAAACTTTATTTCCATCGAATATGGGTACTCAATGAATAATTGAACAATAAATCTTTGTTAAACATTTGAGACTTTTAATACTTTACATTTCGAGTGTCCAGGATTTAGTATTCAGGATCCAAACTAGGATGAGCTTGAAAATTAAAATTTGAATGTTCACTTCCTTATCATTTATAGTAGAAAGTATAAGATCCACGGAAATTCGGACATATCGAGTTATTTCCAATTCTCGACGTTTCGGGACCCACTGAGTCGTGAAAAAATGGTGATCTTGCAAATATTCGTCTATCGGTTCATCCACCCGTCTGTCCTTCTGTCTGACTGGAAACACGGTAACTTTCGAAAAAGTCTTCTTATCAAAATTAATTTTCGCACTCTGTTCTGTGGAGTGAAAAAGCAGGTCGAGTTCGTGATATTGCTCCTTATCAACATATTCATGATTCAAGGTTTTTGAATTACAACTGAAGAAAGTGGAAATTTAAATTTTAAACGAAAGAGCTTTCGATACAGCAAATATTTTAGAGACAAACTTACTCGTTCTTGACAGCCTTACGAAGTTCCTTGTAAATCATCGCGTGTCTTGTGCTGCGCACTCGATCAAAATTTGTCAGAAACGGTAGAGAAGTTCTGTTGCCTAATTTTTTTTTCACATATTGAGTAGTTTTTCTAGAAATTCAATTTTTTCTCCTTCGATTTATTTTATACGATTAAAAGAAAAACTACGCGTCCAGCCTTAGTCATTTCCTCACAAATTTTATTATTTTATTTCTGTAGCTATTTTTTCTGATGTGTCAATTGTCCAAAAGTTAATTTTTTTCATTTTTCATATGGGTCATTGCACGTCAGATTTGCCACTAGAATTTAAATCCACTCAAAAATATATTCTTCTCGTTTTTAAAACAAAAAAAGGAGGACACGTATTTTCCCTTTCCAACATGATGAGTGGAATTCACAAGTTATCATCATTCAAACTTTCAGAAGCTAATGAAGATCACTTTCTTGAAATTCTCAAAACTAACAATCAATTATTCATTAGAATCTGAATCTTCCAGAATATCGATGTATGTAATTTTGCAATATACTTTAGAGAATACATCGCGAAAATTTTAGAGTGGACCGTCAATAGGTTCTTGAGATATGACAAATAATGTACGAACGCGTTACTTCGAGCGCGAGCTGCTGCATCGCTTCACCCAGTTTACCACAAGGATGTGAAGTCGAGTACGTTGACTTACGTTATCGTTGAAATTTTCCAAAAGGCTTCCAGTCAATCAAATTTGAATGAAAGTCAGCTAAAGTTTTTTTTCAAATTCTGTTGAATAAATTATAGTATAAATGTAGCACAGTGAAATCAGAAGTTTTCACTTAAGAGATTCATCATCATTTTCTCTATTATTCGAAGTTTTTGTACAGAATAATGACATCGCTTGATACGAATTTTCTCGTCTATCCCGCTTTTAGTTTCACAGCTCGCTTTGATACATTTTTTGAAGAGCTTACATATTCAAATCTAGGACAAGAAGAGTAAATCTTCACTCTTAATTTGAGATTTTTTCACGGGTTTGATGTAATGTAACTTTTGTGTCCCCTTGACTGTTACGCAATTTTCAAATCGATTTTTAGAAAAGTCAGCAGCTGCTTCATAATCTCGTTCACTTTTGTAAATCAGCGATATATTAGAAAAACATCCGTTATTCTTTGCCCACTGATACAATTCCAATGCCGAACTTATTTAGCTATCTGCTCTCATATGTAGACTTGCTCTTCGCGCTTTTCTTTTCAGAGCCCCACCTGCTCCGTCACAAGGGCCTTTTCCATGTGC
>WSXT02184052.1:0-20746 GCA_011762715.2 Neuroterus valhalla | reverse complement strand
AGTCAGTACAGAACATTGTTATCATTAGGGGTTGTACCAGTATGATGCCAGTATTCGTGCCAGTATTTCACCAGTACAGCGCCAGTACCAAACACTGCCCGTCGGTACTGGCTTGGTACTGCGCCAGTGGTAAATTTCCCCCTGGGATAGAAGAAACCGAATTTTGAAAGGACAAATGCCTGAATAATGCAATTGTTCATCAAATTTGTTTCAAAAATACCGAGATTCATCAACTTATCATGATCATTGGTAAAATTTTCATGAAGTTTACAGATAAATTGATTGATATTAGAAATCAAACCAATTTTCCCGTTGAAGATGCGTGAATAATGCATTTGTTTAATAATTTTGTTTTGAAAATTTTGCAAATCATCACCTTGTTGATATTATTGGTAAAATAATCATTAAGTGTCCTTTAAAAGGACTGAAATTTGAAAACATTATTATTTTACGACGATTAATGCCTTATTAACGAATTTGTTTAGATAGTTTTCTAAAATCTGATAATTTATTAACTGACTATCAACAATGTAAAAATTACCATAAAGTTCTCAATGAAAAGGACTGACATAAGAAAAATTGAAATTTTACGTCAACATTGCCAAAATTATCCTAAAGTTTTCAACTAAAAGGACTACTATTAAAAAAAAAAGATTTTTCGTTGACAAATACTCAGGTATTTGCATTTTTTTTATTAAACGTTTTTTCGTATTCCTTCAATTTATTACCTGATTATCAATTTTATCTGAATTATCTTAAAACTCCCAATCAAAAGGACTGGAATTTCCAAAAAACAGTTCTCCCGTCGACAATGGCCTCGATTATGAATTTGTTTATCAGATTTGTTTCACAAATCCAAAAAATTACCAACCAATCATTAATATTGCTAAAATGATAATTGCTGGAATTTGCTGGAAAAATCTTTGAATGTATCAACTGATTATTTATCAATATTGCAAAAATTATCATGAAGTTTCCATCTCGGTTTCCATTCAGGACAACAACTATAAAAGAAAATCATTTTTTGGCAACAACTGCTGAAATATTACATTTTTTTGCCAAACTTGTTTTAAATTCCTCAAATTCATCAACTGATGAATAATTTTTCTTGAACCATCTCAAAGTTTACAATCATAAGGACCAACATTTTGAGAAACAATGCTTCCTCCGACAAGGGCGTTAATAATGAATTTGTTTATCGGGTTTGTTTCAAAAATTCCAAAATTTACCAAAGAATTATTAATATTGCTGAAATGATCATGAGATTCCCAATTTATTCCCAAATCATGAAGTTTCTAATTGAAAGGACTAGCATAAAAAAATTGCGTTGATGAATGCCCGAATAGCGGATTTGTTTATTGATTTTGTTCAAGACATCCTAAAATTACCCAGAGAAATGTTCACCGATCAAACAAAACTTTACCCTGAGTAGAAAGTGGACAAAAATTTTGAATATTCATAAAAAAACGCAACTTTTAAGTAATTTTCAAAAATAATATTGTTGTAAATAATAATAAGGTTTTTACAGTAGTTGAGTTTAATACAATGAATCTATTATTACATTACCCTGAATGAAACCTGAGGAACAGGCTGAATATTCTGGAAAAACCTCAATTTTTTAGCATTGTTTGAGGAGAATATGATCAATATTAGTGGAAAAATGTTTGAACAGGGACGTTCCTTAATGTTAATTGATAAAAACCTCATTCTTAGGAATGAGCGGACACAAATGAAAATTTAGATTAAAGTGCAACGTTCTAGCATTTCTTTTGAAGAATTTTATTAATAATTTTAATAAACTGTTCGAACAATCAAGTTTGTCGAACAAAATTTATTATCACCTTATTCTAAGTGAAAACTGAGAAAAATGATACAAATTCGTAGAAAAACCTCAACTTTCTGGCATTATTTAAGGAGAATATCAATAATAATAATAAAGAAATATATAATAAGAAAATCAACAATAAATTCTTCAGAAAATAATGTAAGTAAACATCAATCAATTATATCCTTACTCGAATTGAAAAGCGTACGAAAAGTTGAAAATTCCAGAATAAACCGCAACGTTCTAGCATTCCTCTTAGAAATATTGTCATTATTAATAATGGGCTGTTTTATCAATTATATCTTTCAAACTAAATTCATTATAACCACCCTGAGTGAAGAGTAGACAAGCAAAAAGTTTTTAAAAAATCAGAAAAAGTTAATATTATTAATAATGTAAAAAAAAATAGTTTAAATAATAAATTTTGTTAACTCAACTGAATTGTTACCTCTTTCTCAGGAGGAAGAGGAGAAAAAGTTGGAAATTTCAGGGAAAATCGCAACGTTCTTGCGTTTTTCTTCAAGAATATCGTTAAAAATCGAGTTAAGAATAATAATAAGCTGTTTAAACAATAAGGAATAATGAACTAAACGCATGGAAAATATTATTAATAACAATATTAACAATAATAAATTCTTCAAGTATCGACGTATGTAAACAGAAATCAATTGTAACCTCACTTCAAATGAAAAAAATAAAAATAAAAAAATAAAAATTTTCTACAAAACTGTCACGTTCTATAATTTTTCCTAAAGAATATTGTTATAAATAATGATAATACCTTTCAACAATCACGTTTGTTAATTTAGATCTACTATCAACCTTATATACGCCAAAATTGAGAAAAAAAAAGGAATTCTTAAGAAACCTTCACTTTCTACCATTATCCAAGGAGAATATTATTATTAATAATAATAATGAAATGTAGAAATAAGAACGTTTGTTAACATAAATCGAGTATAAGCAAACCCTGAAAGAGAAGTGGACAAAAAATAAAAATTTTACAAAAAACCGCAAAGTTCTAGCATTCCTTCAAAGATTATTGTTGTATATATTAATAAATTGTTTCAACAGTTGGGTTTGTTAAACTTGAATCATTATCATCTCACCCTGAGTGAGCGGTGGGAAAAAAACGTAAAAATGAAAAAAAAATCAACTTCCTAGTGTTATTTGAGGAGAATATTAATAATAATAATAAATATTATTATTATTATTATTATTATTATTATTGTATTCATACTAAATCATACTAAAATGATTGAAGAGTGAAAAGAGGAGTTGAAAAATCCAGAAGTTCACGAATATTTTAGCATTATTCATAGAGAATATTGCTAATAAAAATAAGAAATGGGTAAAATTATGTTTGTTAAATTAAAATTATTCTTATCAGACGCCAAACGAAAATCTGAACGAAAATGCGAAAACTGCAGGAAAACCGTAACTTGCTAGTGTTATAAGCAGAGAATTTTATTTTAAAAAATAATACATTTTTTAAAGGATTACTTCTGATAACAAGAATTATTAATCAAAGAAAAAATCGGAAATTTCTAGCAATATCCGGAAAGAATTTCACGAGCAAGAATGGTATTAAATTGTCCAAAGAATTTCGTTTCTTAATATAAATTAATTATACACCTATAATAGAGTTACAGATTTAATTATACATACACCTACAATAAAGTTAAAAAGTTGCATCACAAATCAGGCTTGACAACTTTCTGCAGACTTCCCCCAGCTATCTTTTCAAATTCTGTTTATTAAAATCGGTCAAGATTTATCGGCTCTACATTATTTTCAACCAAAAACTAATATTTTCCCTGCTGTCTGAAAGGTCGGAAGTTCGGCCGAATAAGAAGGCAAAGGGTCGGGCGTTGGAAGATAAAGGAGCAGATTAAAAAAAAAGGAGGAAGTCGAGATAGAGACGAGCAATGACAACTTAAGATTCGGCCTGAATGAAGATTGCAGAGGCTTCTATTTTGTGTACTCACCCGGTTGGTGCATCGACCCCCACATTTCCATGATAAAGCGAACGGGCCTCAAAATTCCTCTGATGAGGGTTGACCGTGTCCTGCGTGTCGTAGGTACGTACACAAATTCCCATATGACTATATGCTGTACGAGCGACGCACGCTGCGTTGCGCACTAGACTCCCATGGAATAAGCGCGAAGATACTGCTCCAGTATAGCGCGAGTTCTCGAACCGAGCGGTTCAGGGTTGGATCTTAGTTCTCCTGTACTTCAAAGTTCCAAACCGATATTTCTCTCGCGCGAAAACAGTCTTCGAGTTTTGTGTTTATCAAGACAAATTGTGCCGGTCGTGCTTCCTTGGATTTAAAAAAAGTTCCCTGTGACTCAAAGTGACTTCTTTGTGGATTGTTTTGTTTGTTAACAGTTTTTAGTTCTTTGTGTGGTTTGTGATTTTTTTGACGGATGCATTTTGCTGGAATAAGGAGAAACCGGTAAATTGGTAAGTGGTCTATTGTTTTTTCAGACGCGTTGCTCATGAAGTGATAACTATTTTCAAAGTGAAAGTTAGGTTAGTTTTTTCAAAAACTTTGAAATTGGAATTAAGCCGGCTGAATCTTTTGACCAACAATATTAAGCCTTTTGTTTTTTAAAAGTATTTTTTGAGTAAATGGTAATTTAAATGAATTATTTGATACATCGTATCTTTTTGATATCGTTTTGCTGTTGAGGTCAGGATGTAATTTGAAAACGCATGGCGGTTAACTTTGTTAACGACAATTTCAATTGGACCCTATTTCGAAACCGACATTATTCAATTGACACACAATTTTGAACTAGAAGTGAGGTTATTAAACGCTAAATTCAATTTCAGATTCAATTCGAACTGAAGTTTAGTTCAGTTTCATATGAACGAACTATTTTGAACAAAGGTTATAATTTTGAAGTAAACAAAACTAGCGAATCCAAAAAAGTCTTTTTCTGAAAAGTGTCTCCAAAATAGTATTACAGTTTCGTTCACACATTCAATCTTTTTTATTTTTAACTTGAAATATTTTTGGTTTCTACCACTTTTTTCAATGTCTGTTATCAGAGCAAAATATTCCAATTCTTTCCAAAATATCATCTAACTATTCTTGGTCCGTTTAGAGTTTCACTTGGGTAGTTTTATCAAAATTGGGTTAGAACAAATATTGTTTGGTGAGAACAGGAAAATCGGAAGAGTTTAATTTAACATAATATGTTCGGTGGGCCTAACACTCATTCTGAATCATATAAAAATTCGTTTAAAATAATTTAGAGAAACAAAAAACGCGAAAATTTTTTTTGGAAAGTTATAGCATCAAGTTAAATGAAAATTTGAAAAGTAATAAACATATTAAATTCTGTTTGAGTGGTTTACTGAATAATTTCTTATCAACTTTGAAAAAACAGTTCACAAGGAAATAACCGAATGAAAGTGTAAATTGAACCATTTAAAAACATTTCATGTTAAACTAAACTTGAACCGATTTAAAATGACCATAAGGTTAGTTTCATATACAAAAAGGGTTTTAAACAATTGTGTCTCATTCTGGGTTGATTGACTAATTTATTCGGAAACAAGACTGACAACTTCCTGTATAACCTTTTCTCAAAATACTTTTCAATTTTCAGAAAATTTCAATTGCATTATTATTAAATAATATCAGTCGCAAGTTAGTTGAAGAAAAAAATATTTTTTTCCGTTATCTATATTCTTTCTTTTTTATAATGTTGCTTGTAGCAGTCCGTCGGAAGATCTGAATGCCATGCAAATATTTGTGGATCCCTGAGGGATAAAAATGGAGCGGGAATTTTAAATTGTTTAAACTAAAAATCACATAACATCAACTAAACCAGAGACCAAATGATTATAACGATTCTTTTCTAAAATTATTTCCATCTATCCGAGTTCTTCTTCTACAAATCAAGAAAAATAATGCAATAATAACTAATCATAGTTACGAATTGAAACGAAGACCTTCATTTCAAAAAAAAATATTTAAAAGAGATTCAAAAAAATTGGAACATACCTAACAAAATTCATCAGATTATACAAATAAAACTTTCAGTTATTTCATTTTGCTAAACGATTATAATTAGCATCTTCATCATGGGAAGTGACAAAAATTCATGATAAAAATTAGATTTTCATCGATTTTAATCAATTTTCCAAAAAACGGCAATTCGCCCCAATACATTGAAACTTTTTTTTCGTGTGTGCTTAAAAACTAGAGATGTTTTCAAACGTTGTAATTTAAAACCCTCCAGGTGTTACATTTTGCCAGATGAAAATTTCAAATATAGACATCTCTTTTGTCATAGGGTAAATGCAAAGTTGACATAATTCCCTTTAGGCCTTGTGTATAAAGGATAGTGGTCGAGACAGGAGAGTAAATAGCAAAGGGTATAAATGCAAATCCAATGAAAATTTTTTCTCCAGTATATTAAAAGTCTTTATCAACTATTCGGAGTGTATAATATCCGAATTATTTTAATCAACCCTTTCAATAGGTAATTTATCAAATTTAGCATAGCTCTTAAGAAACTGAAAAAAGTATCCTTCAAAAAAAAAATGAGCATTAAAAAGAATGCCTCCTAAAATCAGTCAAAAATCAGTTTTTTTAAGAAGAGAAGTATCAAAAATACTTCAAACGAAAATAAGGACGGATTTGGAAGGACTTCCTTTCATCATTTGTAGGAAAGTAGTTAAATTTGAACAGTTGAATTAGAAACCAAAAAAAAAAGAACAATTTCAGTCAAATTATTGAAGTTTAAAGAGAAACCAAAATTTCCCGCCGAAAAATTGAATTTTCAAATGTGAAACACGAATTTTCTAAGAATAAGTGAATTGTCATTTAAAAAGTCGGAATTGGGACCAAAAAAACAGATATACGACAAAAAATAGGACAAATTACTAACAAAATTGTAAAAAAAAATTCTTATAGATTCTTGACCAAAAATAAGATTTTCAACCAAAAACAGATAAGTTTCCGAACCAGTTGAATTTTTGACTGAAAAAGAAAAGTTTTCAATTAAACTAAAGAATCTTCAAACAAACAAATTCAAATTTCAACAAAGAAGTTCAACCTCCTCACTTTAGTTACTGTATCAACCTAGAATATAGATTATTTAGTAACATTCTCAAATATTTTTAGATGAAAGATGAATTTCCAACGAAATGCATAAATTTGCAACAGGATTGATGAATTTCTTCTTGGAAAATAAGGTGAACTTTTTACTAAAAAATCAATTTTTGCAACAAATTACTTCAACTTCCAACCAAAACATATTAATTTTCAATCAAACTTTCTTATTATCAAGAAAGATAATAAGAATAAGTTTCTACCAAAATATATTTTAGATAATAATTAAAAATAGTTGAATTCAACCAAAAATTAATTTCCGAATAAAGTCGAATCCCCATCCGAAAGAGATTCATTATCAACTAAGCAGTTCCATTTTCAACCATAAAATATGATATGAAGAAATTTCTCGAAAAATTATTTTCCAGTTAGCAAAGAAGGTCTTTATGAACCAAATGGTTCAATTTTCTATCATAATATATAGATAAATTTTCAACCAAAAAAGGCAAAGTTTTAAAGAACAGTTGAACTTACAACCAAAGGCTTTCACATACGAATCTAATATAATTATGTATAATATTGTATAAAGTACATGAAGTAGGGGATGTAACTATTATGTTGAAAATTTGTATTATTTGGTTGAATTAAACTTTCTCAGATTCCATATAAAAATCTTTCATTGTTACAATTGAGAATTCTTTGATTTTTGTTGAATATTCATATATTTTTTAATCGAAAATTGAACTTTTGGGAGGCAAATCGATTTGTTTGGCTGGAAACAAAAATTTTTCCAGCAGAAAACTTCTCGAAATTCTTTCTGGTTAAAAATTCATCTTTTCGGTTGAAATCTTGATAGTATTAAACTTCTTAATTTAAATAGAAATAACTATGATGAGAGTAGACTTTTTGGATTGTCTTATTGTTTTATGTTGGATTCGAGATTAATACCGTGAACATGTCATATTTTTTATCAAAAATTCAAATACTTGTTAGAAAGTTGGATAACTTTTGATAAAATTTCACTTTGTTGGTTGGAGATTAATTTTTGTGGTAAAAAATTTGTTTGATTTTTGTCTGGAAAATCATATTTTCTGTCAACTCTTCAACAATCTGGTTGAAAAATCATCTTTCCGGCTGAAAATTGAAAAAATTTGGTTAAAAAATCATTAATATACATATTTTTTTCGTTTGCGATTAGTTTTTTTTTTCTGTAACTATTCCATTTCTTGTAACATTTGTCCAATAAATACTCAATTTATTCATATTTGAGTGACGGTATTGGAAACAGTACAGTGTTTCAAAATTCTTATGAGGTGAATTTTTTAAAAAGTCCTGGGAATTTAAAAAAAGTTAAGCTGAAAATGTTTTGGGAATGTTTGAAATCTTGAAATAAGTTCGGTTTACATTTTGATTTCGGAAAAAATTAAACAGAATGTTTTTCATTATATATTTAATGCTTCCACGATGATCCATTATAATAATAAAAGCTACAAATATTGCCGAAGTTTCGCGAACGTTGCGGTACTGATCGAACCTGGTTGGTCAGTAGAGTTTCAGTTTCAGGTCAGCCCTGAAGATGCGAACTGTGACGTTCACGGAACGTTGGCAAAATTTGTAGTTCTGTACACGATCAAAACTCGAAATGCATCAGTAGATTAAAATCTCTTTCAGTTCGTGAAATTGCATTTCGGTTCGAAAATTGTTTGCGCTTTTAAGGTAGGAGAAAAATTGAATTTGCGGTGCGGTTTCTTCCACTTTCGTTGACGACGACAGATTTTGCAGATTGAGGAAATGGCTCGGCAGGTTTGCCGTGTTGCAATTAGGTTCAGCCCAACCGCATCGCGTTACTCACTCCAAATTCAAGGATCCGGGATTTACTAGAGTGCGCTGAGCGCTTTGATAAGATATTGGTTGGTACCTATAACCTTCCATCGAGAAAAGTACACTGCAGAGATAGGAAAGTGCCACTGACGCAGTATAAAGTATTCCTATAAACATTAAAAAAAAAACATTTTGATGACACAATTTTATATACTTCACAACTCCGTAAGTAATTCGATTAAATTTATAATTATTTTACACTTTGTTGCAACAAATCTATCGTTTTGGCGCGGTTGATGTTTCGCTTTCGAATTTGTATTCCTAATGAGACTTAGCGAAATTTAGATCGTCAGAAATTCCATTTTCAAGTTGGAAATCGGACTGTTTGCTTGAAAATTCATATATATTTAGTTAAAAATTCGTCTTATCTAGCAGAAATTTGATCTTTTTAATTAAAATTTCCTCATCTTGGTAAAAAATTCCTGGTTGTATTGGTTTTGTAAAATCAAATTAATTTTGGTTTCAGATTTGAATCTATTTTTTTGTTGATGAATATTTGTATTTTTAGTTGAAAATTTAAGAATTTGTTTCGAGAATTGAACTATTTTTTTTGAAAATTGATTTCTTTTGATTCAAAATCTTTGTCTGAGATTAGGAATATTTTGTTGGAAATTCGACAATTTTATTCCAAATTGTTTTTTTTTTTTTTTGTAAGTTTGACTGCTTTGTTCAAAAATAATCCTTTTGGATAGCAAAATAAAGCCATTCTAGTATAAAACTAAACAATTAGGTTGGTTTACTCTAAAGTTGAAAATTCAACTGTTTTACAGAAATTTATATTTTATTTATTTTTACTTAGCTATTATTGGTTCAAAATCAAAACTTTTTTTCCAAAATTCAACTGCATCGTTGAAAATCCATTATTATTATTATTATTATCAAATTGAATCATTTCATTGGAAATGCATGTATGTATTCAGTTAAGAATTTGTCTTTCACAGTTGGAAATAAATCTTCTAGCTTTTAATTTCCTCTTTTTGATTGAAAACTTCTCGTTGCATTTTCCGATTGAAATCAATTATTTTTGTTTTCAATTATAAATCCCTTTTGATCCAGAATTAAATTGTTTGCCTGCAAGCTATACTAATCTGTTAAAACTTTAAATTTGTTATTGTGAAACAATATTTTTCAGTAGAGAATTTAACGATTCTGTTAAATAAATAATCTCCTCTGGTTAAAAATGGTATGCTTCTTCTGAAATTTTTAATTAGAAATTTTGTCTCTCGCGGTACAAATTTTTTCTCATCATCTTTTGCGTTTTGATATCGAAATCTTTTCTTAGTGGAAAGTCAACGACTTGATTAAAAGCCTGACTACTGTGTTAGAAAGTTCTCTATTTATGGTTGAAAATTGATCTTTTGTATTTGCAAATTCAACTTTTTTTTTGTACTCGTAAAGAGACATAATTGATTGTTTTGAATATGCAGGAGGACACAGTCTTCTGCCAACATGCCAATAGTGGGCGGTCTTCCCAAGCAGTCGCCTATCCAAGTACTAACCGCGCCCAGCGCTGCTTAACTATGGTGGCCGGCCGGGAACTGGTTTCTCGTGCGTTTCATGGCCGTTATTTGTTCAAAAATTCGCATTTTTTGTAGAAAATTCATTTATTATTATAGTTGAAAATTAGTTTTTTTCAATTTATCTATTTTTTGTTTCCAATTACAATATCTGTTGATGCAAAATTCAACTATTTGGATGAAAATCCGTGTGTTTTGTTGAGAATTCGGCTTTTCTACCAGAAAATAAATCTTCAAGGCCACACATGCACCTTTTTAGTTGAAAAATTCTTCCAAAAAGTACAAATTCTTTCCTCAAATCTCTTCATAAAGGCGACTAATGGAGTGCCTACAGGCCTCGTAAATATTGCGGCACATTTGCGACAAAGAAGGACATAATCCAACAATGATTCTCCTTATCAAGAATGTTATCATCAGATATGTTCTTTTGAAGCGAGAGGCCGTTGAAGGAACTCGAAAGAAAAGAAGACCCACCTCTGTTTATGTTTTGATCTCCGAGTCGCATTGTGGCCAGTTGGCCACTACTGGTCCATTCGTGTCCAGAGTCTGTATCTCTCCTCCAATCATCTTTTTTATTCCATTTACAACCTTTTTTCTTCTCTACTCCTTCTCCTCAACCTCTCATTCACTTCTCTGCACTCCATGAGAGGTCGGCTTGGGCAGGTTCCCCTCGCGAGGTTTTTACTCGAATATTTCCTTTTGCGTTCGTTGATTTTTACCGGTGTGTCCCAGGACCGACCGACCGACCCTTTTGCTCAGCCTGCCTGAGTTCGTTGAACGCTCGCTCTCCTGAGCCTGCTTCTTCTACAATTTCTACATCCACATCCACCTCTTTCCACTCTCGGTCTCGCCATTCGCAAATCTTGGTTTAAGCTTTAAGGGCCCAGCCGCGCCGTGAAGGGAGAAGTTCCAGTCCCTTTTCGGAAGTGCTCTCGAGATTTCTTCAATCGTCTCGTGTCTAGATGTCTAGAATGTCTAGATCTTGTGCGAATTCGCAACCTTCATGGAGAATAAATGTTTTCTGCTCAAGGGTGTCTGGAAAACGAGAATCAAATTTATTCGATTTCATCGTATATTTTACTTTAGACACGGCAAAAATGGTCACAAATAGAGTTGGAAGTAAATTGATATTAGTAGAAAAACTAAAAAAATAAAGTACGGGGTTTCCCTAAATAGGACTTACCATGACTTTAGCAAATTATTCTTGATTTTTCTACTGTAAAATTTTTGAGTATAATTATTATTCATTCTTTTCAGAATTTTTCCAGTTACTAGTTGAATCTTGAACAAAAGAATTTATTTCAAACCAAGAAAGATGACTTTTCTACCATTGAAGATGAATCCCAATCGAAAGGGATAAATTTTTTATAGATGAGTTAAATTTTTGAACAAACAACTAAACTTTCAACAAAATATAGTACATTTTTATCCGAATTGATGAATGTTTAACATGCAAAGATAGATTTTCAACCAAGGAGTTTAGTTTTCTATCCGAAGACGAATTTCCAACCGGAAATTTCGATTTTTCACTAGAAGAAATGAGTTTCCAACAAAAAATTGAATTTTTAAATTTTCATTTGAAAAAAATACTTCATATTACCAATGAAAAACGAGTTTTCAATGTGTTCGGTTCAAAGAACAAAGCTTGATTCTCCAACAAAATAGTTTAATCATCAACAAATAGATAATTTTTCAACAAAGAATAATTATGTTATTTGCATAGGAGTTTGATGCTAGTTTGGCTTTTACCATTCCCCTAAAGATTATTATGGATAATAATTTTATACCAAGAAACACGAATTTTCAACAAAATACATTAACTTTTAACTGAATAATCAAATTTTCAACTGAAAAACATAAATTTTCGACAAAATATGGAATCGTCAATTCTTTGATTGGAAAGAATTACTTTTCAAAAAAAAAAAAAAAAGAAACCCAATTTTTCAACAGGTGCGATTCGGCAGAAAAAGACGAAAGAATATCAATTTTTTACTCAGGAATACGAATTTCGAACAAAATGCATAAGTTTTTTACCGAATAGTTTAATTTTTAACTTTTCTTTTCAATTTTCAACTATGAGACCAATTTTTAACAGAATACATAAAATTTTAACTAAGTAGTCAGATTTTCATCTAGAAAGCATTAGTTTCCAACCAAAAATGGAATTATTCATTTTCAATGCTAGAACATTACTCAAATCCGACAGCAAAAAAAAAACGAGTTTTCAACTGGTTTAATTCAATGCGAGAAAAATGATTTACAAAGTTGTTCATTCATCAACTGAATGGATGATTTTTTAACAAAGGGAATTTTTTTTACCCAAAAAGAAGAATTTTCTGCAACAGGCATTAATTTGCAACCAAATAGTTCCATTTTTAGCTGAAAAACAAAGTTCCAAACCACAAATCGAATCGTCAAATTTAAAGGATGAACAAATATTTTTGAACAAAAACTAAAATGATCGTTAGCCGCTTGAATTCTAATAATCGAAGGCGAATTTCAACCAAAATAGCTGGATTCTCAACCAAAAAGATGAATTTTGAACCCAAAAAGGAACATTTGAATTTAAGGGGAAACGAAATTCTAATTGAATAAACAACAAATGTTGAGCAAAATGTTTAACTTCTATCGATAAGATTGAATCTTACAAAAATAAAATTTCAAAGAAGTAGTTCAACTTTTAAATTCAATTTTCACAGCTGAGATAGATGAATTTCCATCCAAATAGTTGAATTTCCAACCAAAAAATGAAATTCCTACCTCGAAAGTTAATGTTTTCCGATAAAAATGGTAGAATTTCGAAGTCATACGCAGTGGCGTAGATAGCTTTGATTTATAGGGGGGGGGGGGGATTGTTTAATCAAGTGAAAGAAGTTAGTCCACTATTTCTTGACTAGTCCCAAATTTGTATTTCCAATGGGGGGGGGGCTATCCCCCCCCTATCTACGCTACTGAGTCATAGAGACGAATCATCTTTAAATCACTGTAGTTTTTAACCGAAAATATGTTTTCCCCAGCACGAATTTAATTTTCTACCAAGGTGTTCTATTTTCACATGAGTAGTTCAATTTTTAACCAAATAGTTTTATTTTCTGCTGAATTGTCAAATTCTCTACAAAACAGTTCAATTTATGAACGAAAAATATGGAATATTTTGCGAAAAAGTCGATCTACAACCAAAAACTTCGGTTTTAATAAGAAGAATCTTCAACTAAAAAATTTTGTTTCTCACAAGTCAGTTCAACCTCGAACCGATCATTTTATTTTTTAATCAAAAAAGATGAATCTCTAATGAAACATGCATGAGATCATATTTTACAGAATTTGAATTCAAACGTAGTTTAGCCTACAACCAAAACAGATCAATTTCAAACAAAAAAGTTGTATTTTTATATTAGGGAAGAATTTCTAACCAAAAAGATTAACTTTTGAACAAAAAAGATACATTTTCGACCAAAAAGAATAACTTTTAAGAAAAATATCAACTTACGTTTGTAAATATGAATTCATAAAGTTTGAAATAAAATTATCAATCTTTTCGGCGGAAAATTCAACTTATTGATAGGAAATTCATCTTTTAATTCGAGAATACAATTATTTTGTTGTGGATTCGGCATTCATGAGAAAATTCAATTATCTATTTTTTTCCCCTTCAATAAAACTAAATTATTTTGTACATAATTCGACTGGTTCTTATTTGGTCAGTTATGTAGAAATTTCTAACAGATTTTTCAGGAGACTGTGCCCTCCTCAGTGTGCAACTTAACCAATAATAATACGTTTATAATATTAAAGTATAGACGAGTTATGCTTACCCCGAAAGGGATTTGGCTTATTTCTTTTCAATAACACAAAAATGTTACAAACTGCAATACAAGACCGCGTTGTTTTCCACTTGACTTAAGGTTGCTTGGGACTCAGTACTAGACTAGTTTTAAAATTGGTCTTATTTAGTCTTATTCCTTTGCCCAGACAGAAGAATCACCTTAAATTCTCATCAATATTCCACCATTTTTCATATCCTCGTAGGGTGAATACATAAAAAGGCACGTACGATACATGCGAACAACCCCCACCTGTCCATTTCTCGACGCGTCTTACACATGCTTTTTCCATAAAGCGACCTTCCCTCATCCCAAGGGACCACGATAATGTTTGCTCGGAGCATGAGAAATATACTCGTGTATGAATACTCTTACACATTATCGGTCGTGCGTGAATGTTGCCGCGAGTAAATGGGGACAACTTGTGTGCGAGTATGGGTGTGCGTACGCGCTCTATGGGGGGTAGTTCGCATAACTCAAGGGACGGTTCTCCTTCCCACATTTTAAGGGGTGCAAATGTGCCCTCGGGGTGCACGACGGGTAGGTAATTGTTTTGCACGGCGTACTTTCCTTGCACGATCATCCTCTTCCTCCTAACTCTTTTTCACTCCACCTTTTTACTACCCCTTTAACCACCAACCTGTCTGTCTTTGTCCCTTATTTAAGCTCCGTACTTTGAGACCCTCTAGACTTAAAAATTGTTGTTTTATATCTTGGACCAGTGTGTGAAGGTTTTTTGAGGACATTATTATAATGAATTTCTCTCCACATAGGGTGATTGCTAGTGAGGTTGATCAGCGACCTGTTTAGGAGCTGTGCTGTGCGAGTGTGATATTTGAATGAACAGCATGTGGTGACTTCTACCTTAAAGAATGGTTGGGTTAGCTGACACACTAGCGCTAGTAGAAAAGCACTTCTCAACATTCCGTGTAGCTGCTACTTGATGTTGCTAAAGCTGCTCCACAAACGTGAGAAAGAATCCGCACAAAATGAATGGTCGAGCAGCGCTCAACGCCTTCAGTATTTCAAGTGTATCACGAGGGATAACAGCTTTCCCAATATTTTATTAGTGCACACACTGAAAAATTGTTGGGGTAGCTGCCGCATTAGCGCTAGTAAGGCAGCGCTACGTTGTAGCTGCTTACTAATGTTGGACTCGCAGCCAGTCACAGCGATCCCACATGGTCGAGCAGCGGTTGCCCAACTTGAGGAAGCAGTATCCATACCAAATTGATGGTCGATCAGCGCTGCACAGGTTTGGTGTTGCAACTGGATCGCGTGGGACAGCAGCCTGCCCAATATCATTTCAGTGCCTAAAAAGTTATTGGGTCAGCTGACATACAAGCGCTAGTAGAGCAGCACTACTCAACGTTCCGTGTAGCTGCTACTTGATGTTGCTAAAGCTGCTCGACAAACGCGAGAAAGAATCCGCACAAAATTAATGGTCGAGCAGCGCTCAACGTCTTTAGTGCTGAATTTGTACCACGAGGGAGAACAGCTTGCCCAATATTTCTTCAGTGCACACACTGAAAAATTATTGGGGTAGCTGCCGCATTAGCGCTAGTGAGGCAGCGCTACGTTGTAGCTGCTTCCTGATGTTGTACTCGCAGCCAGTCACAGCGATCCCACATGGTCGAGCAGCAGTTGCCCAACTTGAGGAAGGAGTATCTATACCAAATTAATAGTCGATCAACGCTGCACACGTTTGGTGTTTGAAATTGGATCAAGTGGGACAGCAGCTTTCCTATTTCTTTTTTCACTCTATGAGCTACGTATTTGTTATTAGAATTCATTGGTAGAAGGTCCATTGAGGTGGCATCTTCGCAATCAAACATCAGCATCCTTCATACATTAGAATTTTGGGTTTTTTTGAGCAGCAATACAATTTTTTCAGCTATTTTCCCTTCTTGAGAAAATAACTTTTTTGGTGGAGCTGCTAGCCTAGAAAACATTAACACCTCCAGTGCTTACAATACTATAATATTCATAAATCAATTTTACTAGATAATAAAGGGTCTTCGTAAATCAAAATCCCTGTTAGTGTCATGTTATCGACATCGAGAAAGTTCCACAGCTGTAGTGGTTCTTGTCCGTGCTAAGCTTCTAGTATACTTCATGCATTTATGAAGAACATTCTTCTTGCCAATCTTAATTCTCATATAATTTTTTACAACTTACTTTTCACTACATCCGATAACATACTACACATATTTCTCGCCGTTACTCATTTCTGCTGTTTCTCCTTCTTATCCTCGACATTCTTCCTTTACTCCTCCTCTTTTTCTAGTGACTTTCTTTCCTTTTCATACGGATATCCTTTCTCCGTTGGTTCATCTTTTGTCCCCTTCGTACTCTAAGTTTTTCTCTCCACCCTTTCACTTCCGTCTTTATTTCGTATTCTTTTTTTGCGAGAGATAGGGGTATTGTAGTTATGGAATGTGGAATTTGAATTCTATAATTGAGATCCATCAACTCGCAAACTAATGATCTTGTAGAGCACGTTAAGGTGAAAACTCATTTTTCAAGCTCAAAATGCAAATTAATTAGGCCTCTGGGGTCCAGCCAACCATATTACAGAAACTCCGATTTGCACCTTTTTTAGCGAGTGCGTGTAAAACGTAAGGTTAATTTACAAAGAGCCGCGGGCCTACGCATGCACGCCGCTACATATTTACGAAAGCCTCCAGGCAAGTGTGAATCGTCACAAGATTACTTAACTCCAGAACGAGCTAATGTTACTTCCTTTCCTTTATCTCTGAATCTTAAATGTAAGCGTCGCGTTGGTGCCTTTCCCTTATTTAATAAGGGAGGGCATACGAAAAATGGGGAAGATGATTTTACAGAAAATTTTAAGGATATCAGTTGGAGAAATCAGAGCAGGAGGAGATAAAAGAGGAACTGATGAGTGAGGACGATAGGGCAGAGGGGAGGAGGAAAAGGCACAAGAAGAAGAGGCGTGGAATGAAGAAGATGGATAATCAAGAGGAAATGTCGAGGATAAGAAGTAGGAAGATTCGTACAGCCTACAATATCATCGGATGGGAAGATAAGTTAGTTGCAGCAAGTTATACGAGACCTCAGATTGGAGTAGAAAGGGAACTGGGGTGTAGAGAAAGGATAAGAGTAGTAGGAGACAAAAGAGGAACTGACAGTTGATGGGATGATGGCCGAGAAGGAGGAGGAAAAGATATTTAAAGGTTGGGTGGAGAATGGAGAAGATAAGTCAAGATTTAATGTCCTCGAAGACAATCGGATAAGTGGTAGGAGGAGACAAGGTGAAGGTTGGAGCAGGATGATGTTATTGTGATGTTCAGTGATATTTTGGAGGTAGAAGTGTACGATAGTAACTACACTGCAACCTCAAAATGAATCCACCCAAACTCGCTCCTTCTTCGAAATGAGATCGTGGATGGCCCCTGGACGAGCCGGTGCGGGGGGTTTGGAGAGGGGCGCTCTTCTCGCTCCATTCTCCGATAGTGCCGTGCATTGAAAGTCGGCAGAAGTACCCTAGAATAGATTTTCGCAACTGCGCTACAGTTGGCGACAGTTATTCGCGTGTATTCGGCCCTGACTGTTTACGTTTCAGCTCACTCGAACTTCTTCCAAGGCCGTTGATACCCAAGCCCAAAGCTGGATTAGGTTTGAGGTTCCAGTGTATAAGTGAAAAGTAAAAAACGGTTAGTGCTTCATCAAAAGACGTGAATTACTGGTAAGGAAAGTGAAGCATGCGAAGAGGGTAAAGGAAGAACAAATGTAAAAGATGAAATGGAAGAGGAAGGAATAGTAAAATTGTTTGAGAATCTACGGGATAAGAAGAAAGGGATGGTGAAGATATGAGGTAGTACTGAGTGGATTTTGTTAAGAAGTGTATGGATTTTACGGAGGGCGGTAAAATGAGTAGAGGACGGGAAGTAAGGACGTTGGAAGTAAGAAAAGGAAGTGTACGATAGGGACAAGAAGTTAAAGTGAAGAATGGTTAGTGTGCCATCGAAGAGTGTGAATAAGAGGTAAGGAATGTAGAACTTGTGAAGGGAGCCAAAGAAAAGAAACCTGAAGATTGGGAAAGGAAGGGGGAGGAGGTAGTAAAGTGGGAGGAAGTGCAGTACGAGAAGGTCTGCATTGGGGTATAAAGTTGCCCTTGATAGAGAGGAAGGTATAGTGAAAGTGTTTAAGAATGTACGGGATAAAAAGAAAGGGATGGTGAAGATATGAGGTCGCACAGAGTGAATTTTGTGAAGAAGTGTATGGATTTTACGGAGTTTGGTAAAATGAGTAGAGGACGGGAAGTAAGGACGTTGGAAGTAAGAAAAGGGAGTGTACAATAGGGACTAAAACTTGAAGTAAAGAATGGCTAGTGTTCCATCGAAGAGTATGAATAAGAGGTAAGGAATGTAGAACCTGTGAAGGGAGCCAAAGAAAAGAAATCTAAAGATTAGGAAAGGAAGAGGGGGGAGGTAGTAAAGTGGGAGGAAATTCAGTACGAAAAGGTCTGTATTGAGGTATAAAGTTGCCTTTGATAAAGACAATGATGCGAGAAGAAAAACAATCTCAAAGTAGGTGTTTGTTGGACAGAAGTCTAGGGGATGTTTAACGGTTTCATAAATTGGAATTTACAACCCTTACGTAGTGTTTCCTGCACCCCTTGCTTCGGCCACCGCCTTCGTTACGTCCCCCATGAATAATTCAACCCCCTTTGGACCGTGGTAGATATCTCTTTGTAAACGTAACTCCAGTCGTATCTCCTAGAATCTAAAATATCCGAATTACGGGAGCTTTCAGCAAAACAGTGCGCAACGATACATGCGTGTTCCTACATTTCAAAGGCTTAGAGAAAACGTTTCCAACGATCTCGGAGGGAATTGTCGTCGAAGCCACTTTTTGGATCTTGCTCTGCAGATTTAAGCCTCGATTTAAGCCTCTCGAGCCGAGCGCCTTAAGCCTCGAGCAAAAGCTCGTGACTTGCTGCCTTTCTTCCTCTTTTACCCCTCTCTCTTTTCTATCTTCCCTATCTATTTTCTCTCTCTTCTATATCTTTCTTATCTATTTTCTCTCTCTGCTCCATCTTTCTCATCTATTTTCTCTCTCCTCTTATCCTTTCTCTCTCAATTTGTATCTTTTGGAATCTACATGTCTCTCTTTCTCCATCTTAAGCTTACTGGCTGTCTTTGATTCTCATTGTCGGCCTCTGTTTCTCCCTCGCTCTATTTTGAACGAGTGTTCGCGGTAGCGTGAAGTTAAGCGGTCTTGGAGAGGAAAGCGAGAAATAAGCTCGTCTCGTCGTCAGGGAGAGAAGATTTACCGAGACGAACGACTCTTGTTGCTCGTTTATCAGCGACGACGATGACGACGTCGCTTCCTCTTTCACAAGGGACGAATTCACGAAAGAGAGCCACCTTCGCTCCGTTAACTCATTATCTTAATACTTCAGGTGCTCGATTTGCATTTGTGTATTCAATTAGCGACAATGAAGGCTTTCCAATTGTTCAAAAAAAATAGCTTTTTGACTCGATACATTCTATCAGTTATGCAATCAATAGATTTATTCAAATTTTTCTGTAAAAAAGGACCACCTTTCAACTCCGTTGGGATCCGAACCTAGGACTTTTTGTTTTGTTTTTGTGCTAAAAACGATGAAAAATAACTAAAATGAGAATACTAGATTAAAATTGTATAATTTTGTACGAATGTATAGCTAAGAAGCATATACATTTCTGTAAGAGAAGGATTGCTGCCCCTTACTGTAGCGCAGTTGGTAGAGCATTTGTCTGGCAAACGTAAGGTCCTGGGTTCGGATCCCAGTGGATTTCCAAGGCATTCCTTCTATTCTACATAAATATGTAGTTGATTTCTTAATTTGGAAATTTTGCATCTAATTTGAATGACGTAAAAATATTATTCATCAGATGGCTTCAATAAAATATTTGAATTTTCAATAAAATAGTTGGGTTCTTGATCTTCATGGATGAATTCCTTATCTAGGGAGATAATTTTATACAATAAGAGAACTTTCCAACAAAATCCTTCCATTTTTAAATAAATAGTTGAATTTCCAACTGAAAACAGAAGTTTTCAGCTAAAAATGGAATATTTAGATCTCTTTTTTCGAAAATTATAGTTCTCAGCAGAAAGAAACGTATTTTAAACCAGTCAAATGCAACAAATATGAAATTTTACAGAAAATAAATTAAGCCTTCAACAGATAGATTAATTTTCAACAAAGAAGGTCAATGTTTTCCTACCTGAAAAGTAGAATTTTCGGAAACAGAGTTCAGTTTTCTAACTGAAAATTTGAATTGTTCAGAAAAAATTGCCTTTTTTCAGAAAAGATGAATCTTCATCAACAGAAGTTTATTTTGAATCAAGAAATTTCAAACAAATAGTTGGATATTAAACTAAGGAAGATAAGTTTTGATCCAATGATTGACTCGAAAAAATTTTAGGTTGGATTAAAAAAAATATTTCAGCAACTGAATTCAACCGAAGACTTGAAATAAAAAACTCTCTAAATATTGTGGAGTGAATTTTTTACACTACACTTGGAGTGAATCGCCAATTAATTCCAATTGGAGTGAATAAGCACTCTAATGGAGTTATTATTTTACTCTTTTGAGTTGGAGTAACATATTT
>WSXT02184041.1:0-15167 GCA_011762715.2 Neuroterus valhalla | reverse complement strand
TTTCATTTTATTTTTCATGTTTTTTATTTTTCACATAATACCTTGATAAGGACTTTTCATCAAGTCGAAACATGTTGGCAATTAAGAAAAATTAAGTTCTGCTCATCAGAAAACCGTGATAGACCTATAAAATTGATTAATTTTTTTTATTGCTTATAACATTGTTATTCAGAAAAATTATAAACTCCCGATTAAAGTTAATCAAATAATAAAACTTCGATGCAGAATATTCCTCACATTTCCCAGAAAGAGAAGCTGGTACATTATTGTCCCAATGATTTTTTTTTGTACAAAATATGCTTCAACCCATTTATTTGTTGTTGCAAAAAGTAATTTTCTTGATAAAAGAGTTCCATTTATTGCTGCAGCCAACCGTTCGGTTAATTTAATCAAGGAGTTTGTTTGTCTAACTGGTTCAGTTTGTAAAATTTATGATGCAACCAATATATTAATTTAAATTGCAATTTATTTTTCCCTATGAAAATTGAATAATTGAGCAAAATTCACTTCTGTGAATTTAAAAGTAGTGTCTATACGTCTAAACACAACCCATGTCCGCTTCCCCCTCCTCATTGCCAGGTCCGTATGGTAAGATTCTACCGTGTTATAGGAGTGCATAAACGGATGGAATGTCCGAAGTTTTTGACTTAGCCAAATCGAGAGTTTCGCCCGAATTATATTATTTCAAAGGTACTTGGGAAATGAGGAATTCCTCGGAAAAACTGGAACTTCTACTCGTCATTTTTCATTCACTTCTATATGAACAAAACCGGACCCAATCCTCGTATAATTTACCTTCTCTAGATTTTTCTTCTACAAATCACTTAACCAATACTTCTCTGTCAAACAAAAATCTAATACTCATACTGTATCATCTTCCACAGCAAACCCTCAAACCCACAGCCACTAGCACACTCAAGATACATCGGAGGTTGAAATTTCGCGGAGAGCAGGGTGCCCGGTTGGGCCTCAGGCCCCACGGGGCGGGTTGGAAAACATCCCATGGTGGGGATACTTGGCAGGGAAGAACCCCAGATAGGTTGACTCAAGACAGCTAAAGAAGAGGGAGGCAGGATGGACCAAGCACCAAGAAGCATCCAAGGAACATGGAAGACCTCGTAAAAGAGTGAACCTCATCTTTAACCTCCTCAACCATTGTTCATGGTGGGGAGATGGCAAAACAGACCCTTAGATCGGGGCCCCATCGCTTTTAACCCGGCCCTGCCCAAACCTCTTCAGTGTGGTTCGTTGGGATCGAGAATCGTGCTCGGATCGGGGATCGGCTGTTAGGCTCCTTCTTTCACGACGGCCTCGACTTGGCTCGACCAGTCAGTCAGTTGTAGTCACCCTACGCTTCGGTGTACACGATACAGGAACGGTCGGTAGTCGGTTCTTCTCTCAGTTCCTCAGTACCTCCGTTAGTTGTCCACGGTTTCAGTGACGGTCAAGCTGCTGTTCTCTCGGACAACACACTCCTGATCTGTGGAGACTTCGTTACGTAGTGCTACGTTGCCCCAAACAACTTTCAGATTTAAATCGGCAAAAGTGAACGCTGATGGCAAAACGAAAGATCAGTCCTGGTCCACAATTTCCTGGACTAATGCAAATTTTTGTTTCACCTGCTGGCTTGGAAGCTGCCGGCAGAATGTGTTGATCGGAGTCAACACAACTCCCTTGTGCGACGCAAACAACAATCAGCAGAAAATCTGGTCTCTCTCAACTCAAAACTCAAGTCGGAATTCCCAGTTTTAATCTGTAATCCCGATTGCTACGAATTTCGGATTGTCTTCGGTATCGAACGCAGGTCTGTTCGATCTTGTTCTACTTTTGATTTTCAATTGTGAATGGTGAGTGTTAGTGCCAAGTGATATATATTGCCGAGAGTGAGATTGCATAGTGCATGGACTCGCTGAGATGCCGTCGCTGCTCACACTACGGACTTACGGCTAGTTAGGTGAGATCCTTTTTACGTGACACGTTATATCTATACTGTAGAGTGTAGACCGTATGTATAGCCTCAGGAGAGATTCCCGATGCACGAAACGAGATTCCAAGATTTCCCCCTCTCGTCACCTTCCCCCAGCTTTTGATGCCCCGAGGAGTATTCTTCTTGGTCCGATTATTTTCGACGATGACGTGCCGCAGTTCTGCGTGCATTGCACGTCTATGCCGAAGACCTTATCCTTCTGTCCCGCATTCCTCAAAGAGTGCACGGAAGCAAGTTACCATCAGGGTCTATCGTGATCAAAATGTCAGGAGCGCTCTCTCAATGCGACGGCGGATCGCGATCGGGTAAACAAGGATGGTTTTCGATTTTTTGAATGAGCTTTCAATTCAGTTGTCTTGGGATAGTTTCAGATCTTTTTGGTACTCAAGTTATAGAATACTTCTATTTTATTGTCGACTAGATGTTATTTGGATCATGCGAGCAGTTTTAGATGATGATCTGCTATAGATCTGTCAATTTCTCATTAGGAAGTTGTGGATTCAAAAGAAAACGTTTGTACTTGATTAACTAGATGGTTTGGACTCAGTGGATGTTGCAGAATCTTAATACTAGAGATTTAGTAGATATCGACCTATCGATAATACAGTTTTATAGATCAAACAAGAGTAGGAAACGACTTATCATTTTCTTGTCATCCACGTGTTAACATCGATATTTGGCAATCGTAGATTAGAAAACAGTAATGTATACCTGTAAGCTTTATAACTTGTCTTCAAGATATATTCGGTGTCAAAATTTGAAGAATTTAAATATTTAAGAGAATACTTGAAATAAGTAGGTATATTTTTCTGCAAAGAAGACAGTTTCCAGAAACCTCTATTGTCCTGATAATAATCCATAAAGTCAGCAAGATAATTTTCCAGTAAGAATCTCCATATTTTTAGCTAGAAAATCAGTTGCACTTACTTTTGGGTCTAAGTTCTCTATAAATATTGTTAGATTGTCACCTGCCTGCTCACTAAAGACCTTGGGTAACCCAACTAACTCAGTCGATTCTCTTTTATTATTGGGCGCATTTTGCATTTATTAGGCCGCTCGCAAGGTTGTCGTAAAATCTACCTCTAACGTTACTAAGTTAACCTGAACCTGTTCTGTTTGCTATTAGTCCGACTTCTTTATTAATATTGCGGTAATATACCTAATTGCGGATTAGGAAAATTTGTTCGATTCTCACTTCCCAGTCGAAAAAATTTGTTGGGCTTGGGTCGTTTCAGTAAAATTGTAAAACGAACCAGAGTTAAAGCCATGTGGTAAGCGCCTTTCAAAATATTAAACTCTTGGGGGAAAATAATGACCATAAGCTCTGTTGATTTTGGAAAGAAAAAAGAATTCTTGATTCTTGTGCCAAAATGATGTAAGCTAATAATTACTTCCTAAAAAAAAAACAATATTTTTTTAATCAGCAGAAGATTCTCAATCGTTTCTGAATCCTGAAATAACTCGCTAGATTGATTTTAATTCTTGTTTATTCGACAAATGTTTGCTGAATCATTGGAGCAGTTTTAACACTGCATTTCAGATTGACCGTTTTGTATAAAGATTCTGGATTTCTGGGCACAATACTAATCAATAAAATCTTGGGGCAGTTCAAATGATAAAAATAGATGGAGTGCTACAATAAAACTATAAGAAGAACACAGGATTTTTACTCAAACTCGTCAACTTGTTAAATGTAGATCACGAACAAACCAAGTTCAGAAACATTTTGATGTATTTTTTTCCAAGATATCTGAAACTCGATGATGTGAGTTTATTTTTTACATAGAAATTCATTCATCTCCTGGATAGATGAGCTTATAATTACCACTGGAATCCATTTGATGAGATTCCGTATTTCATCGATGCGTTTTTGAAGGTCTTTAAATAGAAGAAACGATAGTGTAGGTGTGAATATAAAATAAGCGCTTAAAATGAAAGTGATTGGAACTTGACCTTCATCGAGTAACTAGATTGTAGTGTCTCTAGCAATAGCTACTTGAGAAATAACTACATCTCAAGCTATTTTTTCGATTCAGTTATAAATAATAGTTCAAAGTCCAGAACAAGTTGATAAATACTCCTCTACAAGTTTAACTAACTGGAAACTTATTGTATTTTAAAATGTATCCGCAAGGGTAATCGAAGGGTAATAAATTGATATAATTCTGCAGATATAAAAAATAAGGGAATGATATTGGACTGATGTAGCTACTAAAAGTAAGATTTAACGAGTTTATTTGAGGCCAGCGGAAAAATCTGCCTCGTAAGATACGTGAAGTAGAGGTTCTTCGTCAATTATGAACCAGAAAAGGAAGCCACCGACCCTGAATTAGTCCCTGTGAAGTCGGTAAGGAGGCTGGAGAGGTAAAATCGCCAACATTAAAATGAGCCAGAGCATCGATAAGATCAGAAACGCGCATCTTCTTGGCCGGTGATTGACGGGATCCTTGGCATTGTTGGAGTCGAGGTCCCTTCCGGCGATCCAGAGTCTGCGTACACGCCACACGCCACGGGCGGCTCGAGATCTGGCCAGCAAGATTATAAGAGTCTGCAGCAGACAGCCTGGCTCTAGCCTCTCGGCAACGGCAGCCTTTCCGTCTCCAACTCTATCTTTCCTCCTATACTGTACCTATATACCGACACAGGTCAAACACAGGCCATCACGAGTCCCTGGTTTCTTCACTCAAATATTCTCTTCCTCTCCTTCTCTGGCATGACTTCTCAGACTGCATATTGCAGAGAGAAACAAACAGGCCTTGTTACGACTTTATAGTTTATAAGTCATTCACCCAGCCATTCCGAAAAAAGAGTGAAGGGTTGGAATCTCCGAGTCCTAAGGACCTGAGAGAAGAAAGATTTTGCAGAATTTGAAACCTGGTACCAAGTGACATTGAATTAGCTAATCAGGAAAAAAACTTTGTCATTTTTATCTTGAAGAGTTGTAGGTTTTTGGGGGTAGATGTAATCTTGATAAGAGGAGATAGTTGAGATAATTTCAAATTTGTAGACACCAACTTTATGGAATCGTAAAAGTGATCCGGATTAAGGAATCTTCTGAGGGAAGAAGAATTTTATGGATTTTTTTTTTAAATGGGACAAATAAATAAACTTGAAAATTGAAAACTTAAAGGCATTCCAAAATCCTTACTTGAGGGACCGAAAGGTTCTTACTGGAAGAGAGTTAAAAAGATTTAAAATTCTAATCAGCTTCAAATTAATAGAGATATTGGTACCCAGAATAAATTTTTGAAAGTGAAACCAAAATAGCATAATAAAATTTGTAAGTGTGACATAAATATATATTTTCACTTATCTGGAAATCAATTTAATGCCTCTAATATTTTAGTGATTTCTTAGAATTACTTTTACAAAATACATTGAATATTTTTCATCAAAAGTTTGGCACGTCAGAATCATGACTCATTTGATCAATCTTGAATTCAAGTTCGAGTTTTCTCTATTTTTCATACCTAGAAGTTGGTACTCCAGGCAGTTTACTTCTTTTTGGTAATTAAACTCCTCAGATTTTATCCACCTAAAAGTTTGTTCAATTTTAGGTGTTAAACTGAGAGGCTTTTTTTTATTATTACATGGAATTTTTTCGAAACATTAGTGCATAATTGAGAGTTTCTATTCAGAATAATTTAGAGTTGGAATTTTAACATCTCCATACCACATTTTATAGACAGAGTGTACAAAATTTCAATTGTCTACTATTAATCATTATCATGCGTTGAAAAGAAAAAGGACATATACCTGCTCTGAATTTCAATTAAAAATCTTAAGTTTTTTCTGAAAATTGGTACGGAAACATATTTTATTATGTGCAATTATTACTATAATTGACCTAAAATTTTTTCTAATTAAAAATTGCACGTAATCTCCCCTTTATGTTAATCATCAGTGAAAAGAGAAAAAAAGCAGGAATTTCAAACTGCAGTAAACATATTAGTAATAGTCTGGTTTGCATAAAACATGGGTTAGAACTGAGTTTGAGCAATCAAGAATATCAAGATCATTGATTGGAGCTCTTGATTTGTTACTCAGGCATTAATTAGATAATGGGAATAGCGTTTTATTACTTCTCGTGGTTGTTTTCCTTGTAATTACTCTACTTGTAAAATCAAGGAAAAGAAACTTGACTTTTTTCCTAATTTTTCTTCTTTTTCTAATTAACATACTTGCTCTTCCGATACATATAATTCATTAGTTAAAGGAACTCTGCATTCGTCGTATAATTGGTCAAAGAAAATTAAAGAAAGTTCATCAAACTCTACTCTACATCCGCACCAAGTTTTATGTTTTGTATTATTTTTCTCTGCTACATAAGAACTGAATATCTACTGAAGTAATCTACAGTTAGGTGACACAAAAGTGAAACTTGATTGGATTAATAACAGGAATATTCTAGAAGCCTAGATATTTTTATACCGATAGAAAGTCCGTATTTTAATTGTTCGGAGAATATCTATTGAAAAAATATTCCCTGGACCATGACTGATTTCCAAAAAATAGTCTTTACTCTAAGAGTACCATTTCAGATTTGGCAAATTCGAAATTGTAATGCCAGATTGGGATTTTGTATTGAGTAGATAGTTAAAGTGTTCGTATGAGCGTAACGTCACATCACGTGCGCGCAACGTGGTTCACCTTTCCGTGAAAAATTAAAAAGCATTACCCGCTAGAGTCCACACGGCTACGCTACAGAACTCGACGAGAGAAAGCTGCTTGGTTGACTCGCAGGTGCTTTGGCCCTGGTTAAACACACACCTCATCTCGCAGCTGGCTGGTGCAAGCTGGGTATAATGGATTTTAAAGTATGCACGAGAATGCGTTACGCGCGCATGTATTTACACGTCAAGATGACTTTTTTTCCCCTCCTGGCAATAAGTTGGCATCGCCTGTTTTTCGTAATATAAGAACGAGTACGCAAATTAATCGACACCATCGTCGAAGGAAACTACTGACGCGCGAAACGACGCTTCTGGCGCAACTCGCTATAAACAAATTAATCATTAATCATCGATTTAATTTTCCCAAGTCACAGATGTAGGATTTACGAGCAGACAAAAATTGCCCTTCTACTCGAGATCCTCTTTCAGGAATTTCTGCAAGAGCAGTGATAGCCTCGGAATAATATGTCATCCTATTATCTGACTCATCTCAATAAAATATCGGACATGGTTTCTTTCTTGCCGAGAGGTACCTTAGAAGAAAAAGAAACTTTACGAGTGAAACTTCCCTTGATAAATCGCAAAACTCTCGATAAGATCCGAGGTTTTATTTTGGTCAGACAAACGAGCCTGAATTTTTCGCTGGTCCGGTGTAGCATAAAAATGAAGTTTGAGTATCTGGATTTTAGATGGAAGAGAATCAAATCGTGTTATTTGTTTGATGCTATGATGGAGTCTTCAGATTCCAATAGAAACTTAGTCCAATTTACCCCAATGTCGAGGTCTTCTTATACCTACTCTTCTTGAATCTACAGATTTTTATATCAGATAGGTTGGTGGTAGCCAATTTTGAAAATTATCTGGATCCGAACGGAAAGGATCAAGTCTTCTGTTTGACAGAATCTGATCGAACAGTTGCAATCTTTTGCATATTTCAGTTAGGGCCGGTTCAACCGTCTCACGGTTCTCTATAGGAAATCGTCGATTCCCCTTTGAGGTCTTCATTTTTATTCGATTTCCAGGAAACAGTCCGTCAAATCGAAGACTTACGTTGTTCGAGTTGGATTAATGGATTTTGAAATCTTTCCAGGATATAACGCATTATTGCAACATCGGTTTGAACAATAGTTTTTGGGTGTCCAATAGACTTATCATTAATTAAGAGGAAAAAGATGTTCGGGATCAATTTTTTCAGTTAGGAGTATTTCGCTGATGACTAGTGGATTCGAATGCAAACTAATGTATTCAAATCTGCAAAATTTGAGACACAACTAAACTTCCAAACCCAGGTCTTCAAAATTGAAAGATTTACAATTGCTGAAGTAGTTTAATTTGACAGCTTTTGAAGTATTTGCACATTTTAAAGGTTACAAGTTGTGAACTTTCGATTTCAAGTATATCAGGTGGGAATGGTTCTAGAAACTTTTCCAACTCCATGATTTTATCACTTTTTTCCGAATGTGAGCCTTCCATATACTCGATACATTAATTGTAAATTTGGAAACTTTTATCAGTGATTACTTCCAAATGGTTTAAACTTCAAAATGGTTTCAAATTTCACTAAAAACATGCGAAAAGTATTCCCTAAATTTCTTTCGGGCATAAAAAGTTTGAAAAGAAATAGCATTCATAATGCCATACTTTCCTTAGAATAGGGATTCTTCAGATTCCTGAAGAGAATTCGAGGTTTAAAAGAAATGAAATTCAATAATGAGTAAATTTATACCAAAAAACAGAACTCTGAAAGTATTTCGTTTGAAAAAACTTTCTAAAGAGAAAAAAAATTCTCAATTCAGGAAACTCTTGTTCAAAAAGAATCTCCAAATGAATTTTATTGACAGTAAAAATAATTCCAGTTTTCAAGTTTATACTTGGAAATAATATTCAGTTTTAGTTTTAAAATCAAAATAATCAAAACAGGGAGACCTGTTAAGTTTGAATCTAGAGTTCTTCAAATTATTTTATCAAAGTAAAGCTTTTTTAACAAAACAAAAAAATAATAAAATTTTTGTCTAGAGAAAATTATTTTTATTGGATTTGTCATCATTCTCCAATTCTAGCAAATTAAAATTTTCATTTTTTTTATTTTGAAATCATTCTTGGTTTTAAATATTCAGCGTTTAAAATTTTACATTTGAGTAAAGTGATTGAATTATGTATTTAAAAAAAAGTTTGCTATTTCTTCTATTTATTTCTGCAAAATAGTAACATCATATTGTAAGGCATATCTTGATTTAATGAAGGAAAACTTATTTAAAATTTAATTCGTCATTTGTAGAATCCTATTTTATCCTAAAACAACTTCTCCCATAAAGTATGACTTCGCCAAAGCTTGCATAACATCGCAAAAGCCATTTCCTTGAATCAGTTGAATTTTCAGTTATGTCAACAAATTATTCTCTCACACTTCGTCGAAATCTTTAAAGACAACCAAATGTAGGAACATTTTATGCAAACTATGAGATTTATTCATAGAAACACCGTCTTTGTCAAATGTAAATGTTCTTGAGTGTAAACATTTAGATATTTGGAAACTCTGCGCTTTGAATAGTTTCTTCCACCCCTCGAGAATTTGCACTCTTATGAACTGCGATTTCTGCAATCAACTCGAAAATACTCTTCAACCACGAAATGAAATACTGCTGACTAGAAAGTATATTTTTTATATTGAAAATATACTTTCAAAGTTAAAAATGCTTCTGATTTGAAAATACTTTGCAATTCTGATCTACTTTGGGGAGCTTTCCACATGGAATCGCTCTTACCTTTGAAAAGCTAATACTTTGAAAATAATTCAAAGCCAAATTCCTTATTAACTTTGAAATTCTTTCAAATATAGAATACTTTTAAGTTCGAAATCATTTGGACGTGAAAATGTTAATTTCCGAAAAACGTAGAATCTATAACAACTCTAATTATTGATATTCTTACCAGACAATATTCTTGGTATAAATTCAGTTTTAAAAGTTGATACAAGTGTCCTTTCATTATGAAGAGCATAACTATTATAAAATTCTCTGTGAAGTATTTTCAAGGAAACATTGTTGGGAGTTTTCAAGTTTCCATGAACCAATATTTTTTGAAGTGATTATAATTTGTTTGGAAAGAAGAACAATCTCCATAGCGAATTTAAAATGGCATATTCAGTTATTATATTTCTCTGACACTATTTTCAGGGCTCCAAGCTTTGAAAATAGTGTTTATAGAAAGTGAAAAACCGGTTAAAAACAATTTGAAAAATTCTAATGATTCTCCTTTTATCTGTTTTAGGAGTGGCAGTGCCAGTGACTGACGTCACGATGCGCATGTTGCTGCTGCTGAGATTGGTGTTAGCGGCAGCGGGTGTGCTGCTAGCGGGCGCGAACTCGCAGATAAACTCGAAATACTCGACTGACGACGAGATGCAACATCAGATCGATTCGCAGGAACGCAAACAAGCACTTGTAGGATTGGAGGCCAGCCTCCTTTCTCTACTTGGCATGTCGAGAAGGCCCAGGCCCGCAGGTTCAGCTCACGTTCCTGCGTCCCTCAAAGAACTCTACATTCGCCAAAACTCCATCGGAATGGCCAATATTGCCAAACGAGGCATTCATGCCAGTTCAGCAAACACCGTTCGTGCCTTTAATCATATCGGTTAGTACTTTCATGAGTTCAATAGAGTCACTTCGAATTCTTGAGATGCTGAGTTTAATTCTTAATTTTTGATGATTTGATGATTGAAGAAAAATTGAGTTTCAATTTATTTAGATTCAAAGAATAAGGAATCTAGTATCAGGCCTTTTCCTGTAGTTTCATAGTTTAGAGAAGTGCAGTTATCAAGAGTATTTAGGTTTTTTTAAGTCTAATGCTGATTTTCAAGTTGTTTTAAGTCAGTTTATATTTGCACGGTACTTGGCCCAATCCTAAATTTTTACGATTCGAGATTCAGAGAAAAATGTTAATTCAAGTTATTTGTATTCAAAGAGGGGGAAACCCAGTCTCACTTCGGTTGTTACTCGTCACATTTGGGAGAAGTAGCAATTGTCCTGATTAATTTTTTGGATCCGTATAAATTCTTTGATTAGGAATCAATGTAAATATTTGGAACAGTACAGTTCAGATTTTCTTCCTGAAGTCATTCCAAGTTTAGCATTATGGGGGCGGCAGTAGGACTGTGTAATTATTGGAAATGTTTTAAATTTTTATTTGAAAAACCTTTCCAATTGCTTCAAAATATCACATGACATTATGCTATTTTCGATGAGTTCGATTTTAGATTATTTAGACTTGTAAAAAAATTTGTCAAATTCCTAGTATATCGAAGTTCTCTGATTTGACATTTTACCATTCAAAATGTCTTGTCTGGGACTTGAAACTGTTGAATTTTTTTAATTCAGACGAATTTCACTGCTTAAAACTTCTAGTTTAGTTTTGGCTATTTGCAATTGAGAAAATTTAGTTTAAATTGCTGGAGTAATTAATTCTAATGGCCGAGAAAAATGCTTGTAAAGCGGTAAAATAGCCGGGAATTCGTTATCTTACACCATAGCGGCTACACTGAACTTTCATTCGCTCTGAAACGTCTGAGACTAACGAAAGGAATTAAATGAATGTGGCGATGATTATCAAAGAAAGAAGAGTGAATACACATGGTATTCGAGAGTGGTCAGGATTCGGGATCATTCGGAAGTGAAATCGGGTTAACGATCGTTAAAGGCACGAGATCTCAAGTTTTGTTGGACTTTAGTTTCGCTCTACCCGCGATTTGTCTCGCTATTCCTTTTTCCATGCCTGTCATGATTGTCAGGTAGGACGAATCTCACGTACCTAACGCAATTATCTGCCGAGGGCGTTGATTTAGAGGGAATATTTATGTGTAGAACTAAGGTAAACTCTGGCCCTTGGCGGCCCCTTGCCTTGGTAACAATGCTGTTCGAAAGGATCCCATTTCAGATTTAGATTTTAGAGTTTTAGGCTCTCGCTTCCTCCTTGGCGATTACTTAACCCCTAACTCTGACCCGCCTGATGCTCAAGCTTAACTAAACCAACCTAATCGTACTTAAAGTCCATGGCACGTGCTGCGAGGGTGCCACGCGTAGCTCGTATTTCCTCATTAGCATTGGGATATACTCACCATCATAATACCGGTTACCAGGGAAAATTAATGTGTCAAATTAGAATCAAAACTCTTAGTTCTGACATCCCGTTGTCCCTTTTCTCTTCGTAATATTCTTAGTATATTATTTTTTTTCTCATTTTCTCATTCACAAGATCACAAATGATATCTGAGAAACAAGAATTTTCCTATATTTAATTTAAAAAATTTTTCTCTTTCTCTCTTTATCTCCATCCATTTTATGGGGCAATTTTATAAATAAAATTCCTTACGACTTCAGAATGTTTCCAATTCTTTGATTCTTCATTGATAAAAATTGGAAGAGCTCAAGATTGTAGCAATGTTTGTCTGGCCGTCGCGTCGATGCAAAAAATAATTTCTTGTGAAAAATAGGAATTAAGAATTCTGGGCTGGAAGATATTCCTGTTTTCGTTTTTGAAGCAGAGGAGGAAAGGATAGCTGCTGGATGTTGTCCGTCCTTTCGATGGTCCGTTTTGGTCCATTTTCTCGAACAGAGGCTTCGTAACTGATATCCACGACACGGCACTCCACCTTTGCCGAACCGTTTTATCGTTTCCTATTCTAGTGGCATCGTATCATACTAAGTCCGAGTCACGGTTACGCCCATAATTCACTCGAAAGGACCATTGTCCAGCCAAATCCTAACAGCCGTGCAGAGCTGCTGGATTCACTTTACATAGCTTCCAATGGAGTAATGGACCGAAGTTAAAAGGTCGACCTCACCTCAGCCAGGCGCGAGCCACTCGACTTGACTTTCAACAACGTTTCAACGCCGATCTTTGTTGTCAAGGATTTTCCCCTCTCAATTCCCGCCAACAATGCCAAGTTAAAAGGAGCAACAAGATTTCGGTCTATTAGAGTTGCATCAAACACACAAAAGAAGGAGCTACACAATGCAAGAAAGGTAAACTTAAACCGACAACTCACAACACCACTATGATCACCCAAACAGAGAATGAAAACACTTCAAAAAGTGCAATTTTTCATTCCTAATTGAGAGAGGCGGATGAAAAACGACCAGTTGATATCAACAAAAAGTGGATGGAGGAGAGTATATTCAAGGAATTGTATGGATGTAGTTGATCATTGAATAATTTAAGAAGCCATTTGTTTCCTTCTGAGAATTCATTAGTGGGACAAGCAGAAATAGAATTGTTATAAAAAGAAGGAGTCTTGGCAGTTTACTAATTAATATTTGCAAATACATACATCAAAGGGGCCAAATTCTATTCATTTTCAAATCTAATTCAATTTCCTTTTGCAAACATTAAAGGTGGAATCTCATCCATCAGGACTGAATCTTAATTCCATATTTTTGGGATTTTGGACGATAATATTGAAATTGAGAATTTATTTGTTATATTGGAACAATTCTTCATCTTGGGGTTTCACATTTTTATGACTTTTCCAAAACTGTCAAATTTGTCAGTTTCTTCTGCATTTAGAAGAACTTTGGGTATTTGTAAGAGCATATTGTTTAAAGAAAATTCTAATACTTCAACCGTCCTATTTTTTCAAACAGTGTGCAATTATTAGAAACTGTTAAAAAACAGTTCAAGTACTTTCTCGAGAAAGTTCTTAAAAAATGGTATGACTCATTAAAAAAATCGATGAACCAGAATGTTTTTTTGAGTATCAACAAGTCTCAAATATATAATCCCTTAAAATTTTGATCGGCATATTTACAAAAGCAATTTTTGTGGATGATTCATAAAAAAATAACAATGGGTAATTTTAAAAATACATTTGATAAAAAATTGCACAATTTTTCCTCTTCCAACCGATAAATTGGCACTATATTAGTAGGCCTAAAAATAGCAGTTTTTTAGCATTATTTACTATTGATCATATCACAATGGTAACCATTGTTTATAATTAACCAGCCAATAGCGTTTGTTTATTCAATTAGCAATTTCATGAATAAATACTAGATTGCGCTACTTTTACTTTCGTAAATACACTTTTTGGATGCGAAACCCAGTAAACATTTGTCGAAAGCCTTTTTCTAACAGCGAACAAGAAATTACTGTGATTATCTGGATTTTTAAGTCGATTCAATTTGAGAGCAAATAGTGTTCACTGGATTTTAAAGTTTTGTGAAGAATTGATACTATAAAGATAAGTTTAGTACATTCTATGCAAAAAAAAACCTATCCGTTCAATTATTTTTCAACATTAATCTGTTTATTTTATTAAAATAATTCAGAAAATTATAACATCTTATTATTTTTGATAACGCGTTGCAAATATGTTTCCTGTATATTATTTTCAGAGCGGAAATATTAGCAATAAGATATTCGATTTTGTAATAATTGCAAATAGAATCGGAACGTTGATATCTCAAAATTGAATAGAAACGCTGGTCCGGAAATTAAATGTAAAAAGTTTTTCTAAATTCATTGCATAATTGTAGCCTTCATCTTGTTTTGTCTACGCAAATTTGATTTGGCCCTTCAGGTCTACAGTAAAACGTCTCAATTGTCAGAAAAAAATTATTTTTGAAATCGATGGTACGTCTCAAAAATATGTTATGTACCTAACTTACCGCCTCGAATATAAAATTTTCTCTCTGCATAACCGCGAACCTCCTGTTTGCATTTTGGAATGATATAAAAGAAAAAAGAACAACCAGAAACCGAGAAAAAGAAATAGCGGTCCAAACGCCTGGTTTCTGGAATCTCAGGTATTAGACCGTATCTCGAAAGGTGAATGGAGCTTTTCCTGATCTAAAAATAACTTTCTCGAAACAATCAGATGACAGTGAAATAGAATACTTGGAATGAATGAAAAAAATAAATTTATAGATCAACTCAAATTAAGCAAACAATATCTGAATTTAAGTAAAGTTAATCTGAATTTGAGAAAATATATAATTGGATTCTGAATTTAGGTATTGCCCTTCTGAATTTAAGCTGATCTCTTTCAAGTATACGTTCAAACTCAAGTACATTCCTGAATCTAAGGTGTATAGTTTCGAAATATTTCTCTCCACTCTAATTTTTTGTATAGATTCAGGTAAGTTTTGACTCTTTGGTGCTGTTCAAACTTGTTTCAACTGCCTTGTTTTCTAGAAAATTCGTCGTTGAATCAACTAAATGCTTGATACGAACAATATTTAGTATTTCAGATACGTGTTCTTCAATTTACATAAAGATCGTGTAGAGAAGGTTCGTTTAGTTTTATAGCAGTTCACTGATACATAGTTAACCTTCAAGGTAACTCGGACAGCCAGCTCGACAGCCAGTTTGTAGTGAGTGAGTGAGTGAGGTTGTGCACCAGTGCATGACATTATAGACCACTGAGCGATAGTTTTGTGTGATAGTTTGCTCTCATTTAATAATGTTTACTTTTGTTCTTTGTGCGCTATTTATAGTACAGTCTAAGTCCAGTC
>WSXT02184030.1:0-20749 GCA_011762715.2 Neuroterus valhalla | reverse complement strand
AGAATGTATTCGTTAAAGCCGGAGAAGCTTTAACAAAAGAGAATTCACACTCATCAAATTAAAGAAGTCGACATTTCCCTTTGAGTTTCACAAGCTTTTTATACAACTGTAGGGAGGTACAAAAGACGAGCGCGTAGCGCGAGGTAAACTCATGAACGAGCGCGGAGCGCGAGGTGAGATTATCTTCGAGTGCGAAGCGCGAGATCCGAAAGACGCGCGTACTAGGCGCGCTTAAACTTGCAAGCGAAGCTAGCTGCGCGCGAAGCGCGCGATGAGAATGTGCCCGCGCAGCGGGCAGATTTTCAATTTTTAATTTAGATGAATTCCGGTTGAAACGGGAGCTTTAGTTGTAATATCGATTTCGCACTAAATTAAGAAAAAACTATTCTTTTTCGAATGTTAGATTATATGGATGAACTTTCAACTGAATTTTCTGAAGTAGCTTATGACTGATTGGTTTATATTTCGAACAAAGAAGATAATTCCCAACACGATGTTGCATGTTAAGCCAAGAAAAATGAGAATCCCACAATAACAAAGATTTTACAACAAAACAGTTCATATCTTAGCAAAAAAATAAATTTTGAATAAGAAAACTGAGTACTGACAAGAGCAGAAAAATTTAAAGGGATTAACATAAATTTTGTACCGAATAGTTCTATCTTGGACATGAAAGAGACACATTTTTATGAAGGGAGTTCAAGCATACTTGAAGCATACACTGTCAGAAAAGTATTTTGGAATAACAAGTCTGTTTGTTGATGTCTTGCTGTGAGTCATGTGGTAATTGTACAAATTCACTGTGAACTTGCAGCGATTGTTAATAGAATTTCACAATTTTATTATGAATGTTTGAATAAATGTGTCATGAAAAGTGTAAACAGTAGACACAAACATACCAATGAATAACGTTCTTATTACCAACCATAGTTTATTGGCTTCTTCTTTTAATTTTACCGCCTGAAAGACTATAACTCCAAACACTGTTGGAAGAATTACGACACAATTCATCGTGATTTTATACTTCTTTTGTAAAATTACCAGGTGGATCAGTAGAATTTTCATGTATCAATTCAACATGATAAGTTCGGCAATTTCAATCATTTTCTCTTCACAAAGTAGTTGAATCTTCAAAGTTAAGGCATGAATTCCCACCAGACAAAAAAAAGTATAACAGTCGCGGGACCGCTGACAGAAGCTTCGCTCTTTTGCGTTGAAAGAAATCATGAATTCGATTGATATTTCATGAATCGATTGGGAGAACACAGCTATGCTCTCACTTCATGTATGCATGCACGCCAGTCAAAGAAATATTGTAGCAGGAAGTATAATGTTGATTGCCATTGGAGATTCAAATTTCAAAGAAGTTGAATGAATAAAGTTTGTCAGTTTCAAGTGTTATATGTAGACATAAACTTTCAGACGAATCACTATCAGAACTATTCAATATAAATTCCTTCACTCATGCGCAACGTGCAAGTCCATGTAATACACACACGCGGCGAGTAGAGTCTTCGCCGTGTCCCGATCGAGAGTGAGGCAGTGTACTCAGATCGAAAACTAAAGCCAGTGACTAGCAACAACGCAATTTGTGTGAGAAACACGGCTCGACGTATGCGCAGATTCTACTGCACGTATACTACAGTTGTCTCCAGAACAGCAGGGAGGGAGAAGGAGAGAGAGAAACATGTAGAGATAGCTGCGTTGGTTACATGCTATAGACACATTGTGTCACATTTTCTGTCACATTTTCTGTCACATTTTTCGTGGCGGAGTTTTCCCGTTTTTCCAGTTAGGTACCCTTGCTCAGAGTAAATGTATACCTTTACAAAAGAAGGAAAGCTTCAAAATTTCCTACCGAAGTTTCCTACCATAAAGATAAATCTTCGTTATTGAAAAAATCCATACTGAGAAAAGCAGTTCATCTTTTAGCAACATATTTTTACAAAACAGTAACTTCTACGGAAGAAGTTGTATTTCTAACAAAATGTCTTAAGGACACGAAGCGACTTCAGTGAAACTGCTCTCTACATCCACCCAGCACGTTCCACGGCATATTTCTGGCACGCGTGTATGGCTTCAAGGTTGTTAGCCCGTTAACTCGTCGCAGCTACAAGAGGACCGATGATAGGAACAAATATTTTAACCGAATATCCTCAATGATGCAGCTGCTGGTGTTCTCTGAGATCTTTGTACCTCTCCTTTTGCTTTATTTTCTTGTCTCTAATGTTGTATTGGGCTTGGGCCAGGCATTCAATCACGAACAAAGTTTGGTTACGTTTGTCAAGGAGCACGATGTCGGGTCTTGTGTGTTTGACAGGGACTATTGTCAAGGAATCGTAGTGTCAGGAGATTCAGCACCTCTCGTTCTGAAGAATAGACTCTAACTTCCTTGAAACGTTTAGTGGGGCAGGGTCGCCACCAACACCATAAAAGCGGCAAAGATTATGGTAAAGGACGCTTAAGGCCGCATCGTGTATGTACAAATACTTCGTTCCTTCGTGGATATGTCAATCCGATAGTAAATGCCAAAGGTGCTCAGGGGATTTGAAACACGCCATGCACCCATCGCTGAAACCCTCTTGACGCAATATGCTTCTGAATTATGCCAAGTTGGGAATCACAACGTCCTTGCACGCGAATATTAAACTCTGCGATCGTGAATTGATTCCATCTGGTTTGATGACAGCGAACATTGACTAATCTGACAATGGTTGATCTTTAACAATTTTGTATAACGTACCGTGCATCATCTTGTCTTCATGTTGTTTCAGAAAGTTTTTGGCCACCGCTTTCTTAACCTGTGCTTTTCAAAGTGAGTTATTTTGATGGAGAAGTGCACTGTCTTCACTTCTGATGTAGAAGTTTAGCCCAAGGGTTTCAGCTGCCTGACCCACGTCTTGACAAAGGTACGCTCCTGCCCCAATCATTCTGTGATTCCTGACCAAAAGCAGGAGCGCGATGTATAAGCGTAGAACGGACGAGTTGATATTAAAGCTTCTTTTTATATGCATCATCTTGCACGTGGTGATATCCAGGGACTTGAACTCGTTCTCCATCCACAGAACCACCCCAAATGAATAGAGTAGAACCATGACGGCAAGCATGCTATACGCAGATATCTTGATAGCGGACGACATTTTCGACGACAAATTCTGTTGGAGCAGGTATTAAATTCTGCTTCAGAAAAACTCATTCACTGATCTTGTATCCTGAATGCGGCTCTCAGGCGCGTTCAAGTATTTGTAGGTCTTCCAGCACTGATGTATCTGATAGCACTTCGTTCACAAGCTCAGTGTCCTTATCTGTACCTACTATTTGTCCTCATTTCAGATGAATCTTCGCACATTTATCCGATCAAAGGTCCACACCGATTCCGCGTGTTCACCTCTCGACGATACTAAGAGCATCTTTGAGTTGTTCTCTTTCATAGGCAAAGATCTCTAGGTCATCCATGCAAAATGTGTGAGTGATCTTATGCTCACGAATATTATTTCCGCCACAGAGGTATCCACAAGAATCGCGAAGTGCGAGAGAAAGTAACAATAGTGTTCCACAGAAGAGGAGGCGGCTCATTGCAATGGACCGTAAAAGACAACTTTCTAGAAAGTGACACTGTTGGTAATCACACGATGTTTTCCAGGAGTAAAACTAAAGCTGGTATCCAAAGGGTCATCAATCTTTCTATGCATCCTACTAACTGTGGGTAGACCTTCAAGCTTTTCAACAAACAGCTAATGAGTCTATGTAAAGTTGAATCAGAAGTTTTATGGTAATCAATCCAAGCCATCGACAGACTGCGCTTGTTTTTTGCAACGTATTTGAAGACACTTCCTTCGAATAGCAGGTATTTCCGACAGCCTGCTGCCCCTCTTTCCGATCCTCGTTTTTCGTAAATCTCACTCCACAAAGGTCAATTACACGAAAAATCCTGTCATTCAGGACAGATGTGAAGATCTTATACAACGTGTTCCGACATGTCATGGGCATGTAGTTCTTCGCGGTAGCCATGTCGACTTTCTTCGGTACGAGTTCAGTTCCTCCTAACGCCAGCCCCTGCGGAATGTGGATCACCGACTTCAAATATGAGGTGAAGATGCGGGCCAGATGTTGGGGAGTAGAAGTACACTTATTACATCAGAAGTTCTGAATACAGCATGGAGCAGCATCGGAGAAGTTCCCTGTTTCCAATGAATTTTTTACTTAGTAAATCTTTCTCCGAAATATCTCGACTCCTTCGGACTTTGGTGGGGTTTTGAAAAAAACAGGAGGATCGCTTAAAAAGTGCGATTCGTCAGCAAGAAGTTTTTTATACTCCCTGACCCATCCCTCCCTTTTCTCAAGTCTCTCCCTTTCGTCAAATAGTAACTGTATTTTGTCAACAATGTGCTGCTTGATGAATCACTTTATTTAGTCGATCACACACTGCACACACGCTTTTTGTCTTGTCTAGCCGATCTTCTTGTTTAGTCGATGCAAGTGCTTTCTAGCTTTTCCATCAATCGTTGTTTGGACCTTTAATTTGAATCAGCCTTAGTTCTCGCCGCATCACAAACTGAACAGTGATGGTCCAAAGGTCGGAATCCTCTGAGAAGTCCTCACGAAGGATAGCATCTACTCCAGCCAGATCATGAGGCTTGTAAGGAACCTGAATGTTGATGTTTCTTCTTCTAAAATCGCCATTGTCTTTAGGGATGCCTCGGTTCAGCAGTTGGTCCTAATGTCGTTTCCTTATTTTTGTCTGAGGCTTGTTCTCGCAGTGGAAGAGAAAACGTCCCTTCTATATGTCTTGTTCCATTTGATGCAGTACCCCAAACTCTAGAACGATCGGCAATACTTACTAAACCATTGTCGGGTGCTCTTCACGTTCGATACTTTTTAAACGCATTTACATCTGAATTTGAAATTCGTGTTTCTATAGTTATTCCCATGAGAAGCTAGGGAAGGGTTTGTCTACCCCTGCAGAGCTCCGCATGCGGAGGTAACGTCCGCTCTAGATGCGTGTACTCTAGAAGAGTATACTCAAGTAGGTGACGTGGTATACTAGGGACAAGAATGTTTCCGAGAGTTCGAGACCAAATAACCTCCACGACATTTCCAAAATATGGGAGAAAAGTTCGATATTGGATTCTGGTTAAAAGTCAGTTATATTGTGAAGAAATGAGTTATCTTGAGTTACACATGATTGCCGAAGTAGAGGCGACATGTTATAAAATTCGAATTCGTTCAAAAATTTCACAAAATACACACACGTCGAATCATGAAGACAATCATATAATTATGTTGAAGAACATTGAGAAAGAGTTGATTATCCACATACGACAAAATTTTGGTTGCATTTCAAGATGTGGTGGGTATAAAGGAGTTTCCGGAGACCGGAGAACGTGGTTCAAAAAAGAGAGTCTTCAGGTAGAGAGCAGCCTAGGTTTCTCTTGGGCTTTGACCTCATGGGATATTGTTTACCGTGACGACGGTGTTGGCTGAACACCGGAACGTTGGAAGATATTACAAATATTTTCGTTCATTGTTTTTTTTTCAGAAAAAAGCGGAAGGTAGAACGAAGAGAATGAAGGGGATTTGGGAAATGCTTTTCCTCTCATCTTTCCTCTTTTTTTCTTCATCTTTCTTTTAAGAATAGGTAAATGCAAAGGTGTTTGTCCAAATGAAGTCGTTACATTCCTTGTTTCTCATTTAATTACCATGAGTTACAGATTTCAACTGAAATTTTGGGCGTTGGAAAGGAATTTAATTTTTTTTTTTTTTTTAATTTTAAATTTCCTAATTCTCAAAAGCAATGAGGAATCATCAGAATGTACAATTTCGAACAAACCAAAATGAAGCAATAAACTTCGTATAAAATGCCACGCTGAAATAACGAGAAGTTGTCGCCTATTGTAATAATTTTCATAAATAAGACATTCACATCTCAATACAATCGTGCGCACTACTCTAGACGACACGGACAGCAAGCAAGGGCACGATGCACGAAGTGGGAGATCGAAGAACACTGGCTATACTGGAGTGAGGAAAAATGACATCCGACAACAAAAATTTTTTTTCAGAGAGGTAATATTTAAAGAATGTAGGAATGTATCGGGATATAAAGTTACCAATAGCTTGGGATAATCTTGAAGACTATGATATTATTTGAAATAAGAGACTGTATTATTGGAGAGTGCAACAGAAAAAGGAAAAGGCCTAGTATGTTTGTTAGGGCCGGAGGAGGCGGAAGCTCAATGCTTGACTACGTTCTTATCTAAGAATCCGAAGGTGAAAATCTGGTTCAATTCTTGAAAGTGGATCCAAAAATTGACTCAAACCATCTACCGCTACTTTTCCAAATTGCATTGAAAACTGAATCCACGGTAACTGAGACGAGCAAATCATTTCAATGCAATGTCTTCCAAGTTGTCATGAAGCTGATTTGTCATATACGAAAATAAGCCTATCACGATAGCGTTTGGCGAGCTCATTTTCTACGGTAGTGGGGAAAAATCAGTTACAAGGAACCAAACAGTGAGACGCTCTGATGATGATCATTTGTTCGATTGTTTTCAGGTTCATCGTTTGTGAATTCGCGCCCCACTCTACGTGCTCTGAGAGATCGGACATGTATTTATTTGAATGATCAATGTGCCATGTAAAAATGGTTAATTTGGTTGAATCGTCGATTTCAAAGTTTGTGGGTCTTCGTTTTGTTTGTTTAGCAGTGTGGCGTTTATATGAGAAATTGTTTTTCCTCATCGCATTTATTTGGAGCAGAGGAAATTCATACTTTCCTAGAAGTGACCATCCATCACCTTCATTTTACCGTTGACCAGAAGGGAAATCTCCTATACAAAGTGCATTCGGCTGATGCGAGCTATGGTTACATCGCCAAATTGTTGTTTATGAAAGAAACAAGGTTTAGACGGTTGGTGGACACCGCTTCTATTTGAAATTCGGTAATCGCACGATTCTCCGTTCCCAATAAATTAATGAGGACTCTAAAAAGTATACAAATGTGCGTCGGGTGGTCCCATGTCAGCACACTCGACGTACACAATCTTACTTCGGCTTCAGCCCGGTGCCGACAATAGCCGAAAAAAAATTTAGACGAATCGTGGATCCCGCGATCTATGACATTTCATTCAAATATTTTGAGAGCTGCAATCTTTGAGCGTAATGATCCGCATTGTCTAACTTTAGTCTAGAACTAATTTCCACAAACACATTCAGTAATCGCACGATTCTCCGTCTCCAGTCACCAACAAGGCATTCTATATTCAAGTATCTTTTTCCGAGCCTATAAAGGTTACTGACACCTTTTCTTTGTATATATTCTTTTGCTGACATTTGTTTAATCCACCATTCCTAAATTGGCTTGTGAGAATAAGGAAAATTTAGCGTTGATGCTCGAGTCTTTACTTTTAATCTATTTGTGACGAGGCCTAACTCGTCACATAGACACCACGTCATACGCCAGTGACGCCACGAGTCGAGAGACCTCTTAAGCGCGTGCGTGGCCTCCCCAACCGACCGGCCGCCAGTGTATAAAGGCTCTCTCAGTACCGCTCGGGAGACAGTTCGCTGAGAGCTGCAAACCGACTCCGGTCGAGGTGCAGAGCTCAGCGATACTCACTGCCTCCCTGGTGAATGGTCAACGACCAAATCAACGACCAAATGGCACACCTATGCCTGCGTATCAGGCAAAAGGATTCGTTGGCTTCACACCCCAACCAATCCAGGATCCACCTCGACCCCTCGCAGTCGCATCAGAACCCCCTACGGGGAAAAGGGGGGATCCACGTCCAAATGGCGCACCTATGGCCGTGTATCGGGCAAAAGGATTTGTTGGCTTCACACCCCAACCAATCCAGGATCAACCTGGACTCCTCGTAGCCGCGAAAGACCCTCTACGGGGACAAAGCGAGATCCACCCGATCAACTACCAAATGGCACACCTATGGCCGCGTATCGGGCAAAAGGGTTCGTTGGCTTCACACCCCAACCAATCCAGGATCAGCCTGGACTCCTCGTAGCTGTTCCGAGAAACCGCTCAGCTAGAACTGGACCCAGAGATTTCCGCCATGGGCCGATAAGGAAGATTCCTAGCAGGGGACTAAATTTGAACATAACCTCCCTCGCCCCTCTTTCTCTCTCCGCACCGTACCGCTTACCGTGAAGAGAGGAGGACGGGCTCAGGAGGTGACTTTATGCTCGCCTCGTCGACGAACTCCGCGTTGATCCACTAAATACTTATCTGTACCACGCTTTGCCCACAGGGACCGCACTAAGCTTCGACTTCCGCATAACCAAACGCTGTTCGCTCACTCGCACCGTATGCTCTCTCTCACTCGTATTTATACTTAGAGTCACACACTTCACATTCACACACGCACCTGATTGTTACCGCGTCCACACTACATCTACACTTAGAATTATTTCTTAAAGTCACACTCACACACATCTTATACACTCACACTGTCACACTTACAATAGCTTCAATCAGATTTGTATCTTATAGGATAATAAATCCATTCTTTTTATATTCTCATAATAAATTCCGAGTCCTTAATTTATCCCTAAATCTTATCCCTGGCTGACTGAAGCTTCCGCTGGGATAAATTAAATGAGAGGTGGAAATTCACTTTGTTACATATTTATTCATGTGTCTGTGCGTTTATCTATGATTCTGTCTGTGTGTGATCTACTTGCTTACTTTTTGTATAATTGCCGATTCCAAATAAAAAGAATGATTAGATTTTACCAGTGATTGAATTCGACTTATTGATTTTCGGTAAGCCTAGTCACCAATGGATGATTGATTGAATTTTAATTTTATTGCTTTCATTCTCCTATCCTTTTCTTTCCGTTACCTTAAACTCAGCCATTAAAAATTGCTCAGAGAATAAATTGTACATCCTTGGGAAATTATACTGCTTATTATTAGGATTCGCCAATCATTAAAATTTCAAACTCGAATACCGTTTTTTATGTTAAATAAATGTTCAAGAATTTTAACAGAAATGAACTAATTGTTACATAACCCATAGAATATCCAACTCTGGAACAAAGATTAGATGGAGTAGTTTTAATCATAGAGAAAGCTGCAAAGGAAACTGGTATCATGACAAGGAGGCGGGAAAGAAATTCGAGAGGATTCACAGCATATACAGAAGGAGAAGAAGATAGAAGTCAGACAAAAATAGTTCGGAGAAGCCTTACAAAATTCCTTAGAACAAAAAATGAGACAGATAGAGATTTCTTATGCAACGAGAGAAACGAATTGAAGGAGATTCATGTGCGAAAGCAAAAAAAGAGTAAAGATAGCGACTGGAAAGAAGTAGAGGATAGTAAACCTCTAGTGGAAGACCAAATCACAATTGAATTCATCCTTAATCTGTCTGCTGAATGGTTTAACGAACTACACGAGATCATCCAGGGAATAAGGCAAACGGAAACCGTCAGCTTGAGCTGGAAAACTGCTAGAATCTTTCCAATTTTCAAAGAAGGAGATAATGGTGATACTGCTAATTACCGAGTGATATCTCTTCTCGACGTAGGGTACACAACTCTTACGAGAATAATGGTCAATAGATTATCAGCTTGTTTGACAAAATTCGATTCTGAAAGAGAGTCTATCATCTAGAAAGCTACAACGTATTCAGATAGCGGGTCAAGTGCTTATAAGGATGAAAACTATCTACCGAGATACTTTCAACGACGTCATCTTAGGGGAAGGCACCTCATAAAGCTTCAGAACGAGTAAATGAGTTAGACAAGGATTTCCGCTGATCGCGACACTGTTCAAAATTCTACTCGATGATATAGATGTCAGATGGAGTGAACGGAATATCGGCGGAAAACTAATTGGAAAGGAAAAGGTATTTGTTCCTAACAACGTAGATGACAAAGCTTTAGTAGCTATTTCTCCAGAACGATTAACAGGTATGCTGAAATCGTGAGGTAACTACGTTGAGAGGAATGGGCTGGAAATAATTGCCAAGAAATAAAAAATAATGGTGTTTAGAAAAGGGGGAATGAGGGAAAAAGATGAAAGTTGGGACATTCATGGATACAAATTAGTAGCGGTAAATAGATATAAATATTTAGGTTTCTGGTTCTCTACTGGATTTATCCTTTTACCAAACATACTCTAGCACTGGCAGGGAAAACTCAGAAAGCAATCAACGCAGCTTGTGGAGTTATGGAAAGAGCTAACCTCAAAGACTTGAAGATCAGGTTATATCTTCGAGACACCTTGGCCAAGTCAGGTATGCTCTATGGGGTGGAATTGTGGGGCTGGAAGAAAAGAGAACATTTAGGGTAGATAGGGGCCTATATAGGGCCCTATATGTCGGAATGACATATAGGGCCATGATAGAAAGACGCCAAATTATATATGGCGAATGGAATCGGGTTGACAAAGCGTTAAAACTAAATGCAGAAAAAGAGCTACCAAATACTTAAGGAAAAAGCAAAAGCAGGCCTCGTTGTAGCGGAACTAGAAGTTTCTCTACAAACAAACATAGAGACAGAAATTCAAGCAGACTGGGCAAAAATAGACAAATCGAACTACTGTACAATCTAGAAAGGCATAAGAACAGGGATTGAGAGAGAAAAGTATTGGGATGGGAGTCAGGTGGCAGGTAAGGATAAACAACAATGGGCTGAATTGAGATGCGGAAACGTCGGTAAAGAATTACACTGAAATAGAAATAGATTGAAAACTTTCCACAATCATTAAGAAAGAACATAACTTGGCACTGTGTCAGTATACACGGCACAAAAATACTTTGAATCCAAAGTAACGGAGTTGAACTGCAACTCTCAATAGTATGTATATAATTCTAAGATAGCAATTATTATATCTTGTATCATTATGCTCCAACACAATGTAAATATATAAAAACCTGCGATGGTGTACATGGAAAACGAACTACTACTATTACTACTTAAACTTTTCTTTTGAATCATGGGATATTACTATTTTCGAATGGAAAATCAACTATTTTGTCTTTGTTAAGAATAATCCTTTGACCCTTCCAAAACCAACTAATTGGTTCTTAACCTTTTCAATCCAGGAGACATTCATTCAAACGGAGTACATTCATTAAAATATAAATTTTTTTCTGGTTTGGTTCCGTTCTTCGGGATTAAACTGATAAGCATACTACAAAGCCACCGAATGCATCATCAAGCTGCGGAAAGAGAGTTCCTGTGCCGAGGGTTTCTTCTGAATACGGTTACAAAAGCTAATAAGCCGTCGCAGGCAGTTGTCTAGGGATGGCCCCCTGACGCCACCTCCTAAAGTAAACGCTCCTGGAGTAGACGTTAACTACGCATGCAGGGCTCTGCGTGGGTGGACATTCCCTTTCCTAGCCACTTGCGGGAATAACTATGGGAATACAGAACTCAAATCCAGTTTTAAATGCGGTTCAAAATGATCGAACGCGAAGAGCACCCGACAATGGTTCGGCAAGTATTGCCGATCGTTCTAGAGTTCGGCGTGCTGAATAAAATGGCAACATGATCACGAACCGGCGAGACAATTCTACTTCTTCATGGACGGACCTACTTGATAATAACCTGTTTAGTTGCTACAATGCTAGTATTGTCCTTTATCGCAGTTTATGATGCGGCGAGAGCTTTGGCTGATTCAAATTGGAGGTCCAAACCAAAGATTGATGAAAAGGCTCTCAAGCACTTGCATCAACTAAACGAGAAGGTAAGCTGGGTAATACAAAACATGTTTCTTATGCAGTTTTTTATCGACTTCATATAATCTAGTAAGCTTCTTACGGCAAGGTTCCGGAAGGGCGCCTATGAAATGAGGATCCATCATCACACATCGAAAAGTCGAAGCTGATGACCATCAAGCACACATTTTTGTAAAAATACGAGTACCATCCAACGCCAGGAGGAGAATTAGACAGTCGTGCGATCCTCCTGTTTTTTTCCATAAACCCACATATGTCCGAAGGTTTCGAGATGTCTTGGAGGTAGATTTATGATGTAAAATACCAATTAATTGAAGGCACTAAAAATATCATACGTTTCAAGGAGCTGTTAAATAACCTCATAATATCCGAGAGGGAATGTCCAACAATCACCAATCTCCGCTGCTGGTCCAGGTTGTATTAAAAACTTTTCGCGGGAAAACTTTACTCGAAACAGACCAACATCTCGCTTGCATCTTTTCCTCGTATTCAAAGTCGAAGATCCATCTCCCGCAGAAGCTAGTCTTAGGACGAACATTACTACTACCGAAAAAAGGCGAGTTGTCCAACCCAAAGAACTGCAGGCCAACAATTTGTCTGAACGCGTTCTGTAAGATTTAGGATTACATCTGTCCTGAATCAGAGGATTGTTCGGAAAATTCGGAACTGTGTGGAGTGACATTTACGAACAACGAGGATCAAAAAGATGCCAATTAGGCTTTCGGCAAAACCTACTGATTGACAGGAGTGTCTTGATAAAACTTTCCATTGACTGATCATCTGGACGTTGGAAAGCTTAAAGATTCACTGACACATAGTAGGATGCACTGGGAGATTATGGCTCGTCTGGAAGACCAGATGTACTATTACTTCTGGAACATATCGTGTCACTAACAACAGTGTCACTTACCAGAGAGTGTCTTTCAGGGTGACGCAATGGACCGTCTCTTGTTCTGCATCCAACTATTGATACTCTCTCCCGTACTTCGCGATTCTCATGGAAACCTCTGTGGCGGGACTAATGTTTGTGAGCATAAGGTCACTCATATATTTCATATAGACGACATGAAGATCTATGCTTCTGGAGAAGAAGATTTTGAAGATGATCTAAGTATCATCGGGAGGTAAATACGAGAAATGGATATGATTTTTGGATTGGATAACTTTGCCAGAAGTCATCTGGAAAGTGAACGAATATCAGGTATAGATAAGGATCGTGAGCCTGTGGACGGAATTTTATAATACACCTTAGCGCTGGTGAGAGGCCGCATTCAGTAACCACTATCAATAAAGGAGATCCTCCAAAGCAGTTATAAACGACGGTTCCGACTGATTTGCTCGTTCAAGCTGTCGTCGGTAAACAAGATATCTGCGACATACATGGTTGCCGTCCCCTTTCTACTCTATATGTTTGGGATGATTCCGTTGCCGCGGAACGAGTTCAAGGCCCTTGATTTTACTACACGCAAGATGATGCATGTAAAGAAAAGTTTGCACATTAAATCGTCCGTTTCGTGCTTATACACGGCGAGATTTTTCTACTAAAAATTAATATGTTGGTACGCGAATGCTAGGCAGCGAGCAGAAAAGAGTTGAGGATAGCATGTACATACAAGAAATCAATATAATTTGCTCTAATTTTACACGTGATACATAGTAATTTTTACGTTTCCAGTATGCTAGACTTTAAAATATAATTTTTATAGGTAAGCTACTTGAAAATAGTCTATTGGATAATAATACATAACGCGTTACATTCTGAATTTTCGAAGGTGCAACTGGAATATAATATTTCGATTATCACATACCTGTATTCCGTTCTTCAGCATAGTAATATATGTTTTCGGTGGCATATCACTTCACGGACAATAATGTTGTAAACTGAACATAGTAAAGAGTAATAGAGAACAGAACAGTGTTGCTATGTTGATTTGCCTGAAATCACTATGTTACATGTTACAGATGCATATTTTGCACCTGCGGTCCAGAGTTCGCATACGACATGATAAAATATCTTTGAGTAGCATATTATATTTTAATATAAAAATCTCGCCGTGTACATGGCACGCCGTAAAGGCGGACGTGGACTTCTCAATCTTCAAAGCCTTTACAACCTAATTATCCTAAGAACTGTTTATATCATCGTGGACGGTAGAAATCCTCTTCTGTCAATAGTCAGGAATTTCGTAATAAGTACCTGCTGAAATACCACCTCCGAAAAACGCAAGTTATATTATAGTTACCAACGAAACTGGAGCAAGCCGCAATGACGATCAGCAAATTAACAATCAGAATGTTCATTTCTTCGAATAGGAAAGATTTTCAGAGCAGTGAGGAGTTCCCGTACAATGCTAGTAATGTACAGTTCGTCTTCTTGATAGTGCCTTTATACTCCAATGTAGCAATAATTATTATTATTGAGCTCACGAATACGGCGCAGATAAGAATTTTCTTTTTCAAGCGGCACATGTCATATTGTATAACACTAAAAAATATTTTAAAAGATAACTTGGATATTACGACGACGCCTAAAGATATGAGAAAACTTTATTTTGTGTGCCAAAGTTTTTTGCGGATGCGCAGTTTTATTTAAAATTCAATTGATCATAAATATCGGTTGGAATACTATCAAAAAAAGATTTCACTTCCACAAAAAAGATGATCTATCACCTAAAAGATCAACTTTTCGGTTAAAGTTAATCTTCCAATGAAAAAAATTGAATACTTAACGAAAAATTGTAATAGACAATATCTAACCCATGATTAAGTCTATATTAAATTTTTCACTTCGAATACCATCCGGAATACTCATTAGATCATTACCGAATTTCCAACCACACAAAGTATTTTTCAATCAAAAAGTTCTGACTTTATTTTGCATTTGAGTGTGAAAGCAGGGAAAAATGGGAAAATAGGGGAAAAGCGTAAGACTTCAAAGCATACGACTCATAAATAGAAATACATATAATTCGCATACTGAAGGAATAAATATTGGTGCTATTTTCCAGTGCCTTCGGAACTCTATGCCGTGGAAACTGCGGATCGGCCCATAGAACCTGATTCCATGAATACTCTCCTTCTATAACTGAAAATATTCTACTACTCATCCCAAATGTTGAATCTTGATATTTTACAAGTCAACTTGTATTTGACTAGCTGAAGTTTGAGTAACCATATTGTAAACATAAGTATAGAAGTAATAAGAAAACCCAGGTATCGTTTCAATTAATTAGACCTTTTTTTGCTTGCACGATGAGAAACAAATTAATCAATCGTTGAAAAAGTAGAAGTTTATATTGCTTCACTATTCCAGAAATGTGAATATTACTTTTGAAGATTGCCGAAATTCTCTCATTCCATCCTAATTCAAACAAGACATTTGGAGGATGAATTTGTTTACTTTTCGTGCGAGAAAAAATCAACACCACGGTGAGTCGTCAAGATTGTCGAGTGGCGCAAACATGTAATTTTTGATATACTAGATTGGGTTATCTTTATTCTAAATGAGCATCTAGATATAAATATACAGCATTTTGAATACTTGATGATAAGGCAAAAATTGCACTTTAATGATAAATTCTGAATATTTCCATCAAAAAGGACGATTTTTTGACAAAAACATAAAGTTTCATTTCCAAATATGAAACAATTTCATATTACGGGTTCTCTGAAATCTGATGCACCATAATATTTTTGCGCTCCTTAAAAACTCCAACTTTCCCGCGAATTATTCAGTCCCATCTTATTACGATTCCTTCACATATCTCTTCAACCAACTTATAAGAGTAATCACCATAAGCTTCTGAAATATATGGTTATCTAACTCGTTAGATATTTCAGGGGAGAGATTTCTCCGCAATAAATATTGAATAATTCGAAAATTTGAACGCCGTTGCCGCACATCTTAACCCGTACATAATGGCTTACTATGAGACCGTGTTGTTATCGGTTTGACGATAAGTCGGACACAAACACTAATCAGTGCGATCTTTACCTTTCATACTCATAATATAGCTTACTCGTCGAATCTCCAAATCGACTCTCTATTCAAAATTGCAGGGATGATGTTCTAAATTTTTAATCAAATGCACAATCAGCATTTGCGTTTTAATGACGAGAACGCACTCGTGACACTTGACAGTAGTCGAAGGATAAATATTTCCCAAAATTTGACGAAGTGGCTCAAAACTGTACGTAGCAATATACCTTAGTTTGCCCTTCCTCTAAAGTCACCTGAAATCAATTGATCTCCTGAACATTCCGCAATTTGTCCAATCTGATTACCTGTTTCTGTCTTATAAACTTGTCGCTCACCTCAGACTCAACAAATCATAAATTCATATTACAATCCCTCACCGTCGAAGAGCACCGAACTATTTTATCAGTTCTGAGCTCCTGAAAAATACCAGACTTGAACTCTGTGGTTAAACCCTGAACGCCAGAAAGCACTCTTTTTGTTCAACGCCTAAATGACTGCCGAAAAATAATCTTTTATGGTATCTGCGAACGCTACTCTATTCTGATATTTTCGAGCTCCTCAAAAATACAATGCCCAGAAGTCCAGACCAGAGGATGTCCTTGCTTTTTTAAACATCTCGCAGCGAAGAGTAATAATTTGGTTTTGCAATATCATGTGATCCATTTGAAATACATCTACAAATATTCTAGCGATTTCATAGATTTGACCATGATCAATTGAGTTATTAAATAGATCACTGAAAAATTACACCAACTTCTAAATTTTTTTTGAAATCACTAAAGCTAATTTTGAAGTTTGATACCACTGCCCTAATTTCTGCTATGTACTTTTCAGGAATAAAATTGCAGAGAGGACGTTTTTCCATATGATCTTTGATGATTGCAAATTGTTGAAATTTTTTCTCCTCGATGTCAACTATCATAGGAATAATTTGACTTTGAAATGCTGCGACAGAACTCTTCATGCTCATTAGTGTTCCATTCTTGCCCCGGAGCTCCAGATTTGATATGCTGAGTTTTCCAGTAAAATCTTCTAAAAATGCTTAATCACATTGCCAGTCTAAATCACAAAGTTGCTGATAATCATCTCCCCTCTCTTCAAGAAATTTGATTATTTCATCCAATAGAATGGTCAGTTGGTCGTGGGGACTAAGGCATGAGCTTTAGACCCACGCTGTCTGGTTGTGGGTTCGATTCCCGCATCGCACTCTGGAAGAGCTTCGGCGGACCACGGAGTGTCATGAGCCCGGTACCTCTAGGGTTCCTTACGTTCTCTAAGTATCAAGTAGCTGTTGCTCTTGGTGGTTCGGAACCCACCTTAAACTGTAGGTCCCCCTCACCCCTGAGTTAGTAGTGAGGTGTGCAAAGGAATAGAGAAAAGGTTATGCCGAGACTCTCAAATCCGTAACAGGGAGAGAATATAAACAAACATTCCGATTATTTCATCCAATAGATCTCGAAATATTTGTCAAAAATTGCTCCAACTCAATCACCTCACATTAGTTTGCAATGACAATTCCTATTCCGCCTCACCTAATTGCTGTTTAAATATTCGCCTTTGGAGGGATTTTTTTTTTATAGAGCTTACGATCTTGAAACAAATATCCATCAAATGCTTTGTGTTTAGTCCCTTACTAGCCAATACTTGTTGATGAATTATGCAGTGGTAGCTAATGAAGTTTGGAAAGTCGTCATCGTCATGACAAAGAGCTATAAAACCATTATGAATCCCTATCACAGCAGGAGCCCCATCAGTTGTCATTGATACAATTTTATACAAAGGCAGCCTAATCTTGCTAACATATCCTTCGGATTCCGTGAATATATCAAGACCACGAGTCCTCCCTTTAAAGGAAATCCTATTTAGTAGTTCTTCCTCTGTCGAGAAATCTTCAAAAACGATCCGAATAAATATAAGCAATTGTTCAGTATCAGTGATGTCTGTCGACTCGTCAAGCTGGAGCGAAAAAGCAACACAGCAAACGATATCACTTTGTAGTTTTTCGTTTATTTTTCACTCATTTCCTCTATACGGCGCATCACAGTAGTGCGAGACAACTGTAAACTATGAATTGCTTTTTTCATTTCATTTTTATTATTGAAATTCACGAATAGCGAATCTGACACGTTTCCGAAAATTTCCTTAATATATACTCCATCGGGAAACGGTTTGGACTTTTGTGCGATTCTATAACTTACTTGGAAAGAAGCTTCAGTAGTAGCCTTATTTTGGTCAACAGGTCTATAAAATATATTTTCTTGGACTGTTAGTTGCGATTTTAATGCTTGCAATTTGCTCTTTCTTATTTCACTGTTAGGTGGAAAATCAGTCTGGGACTTACTATGAATTGTATTAAAATGTCGTTCTAAATTTTCTTTTTTCGGTAGTGCCACGGATGTATTGCATACTAAACAGCAACAATTTTCTTTTACCATTGTAAAGAAATAGTCTACTTCCCATTCTGGGTGAAAATGATAAGTTTTGGAATTCTTTGGAACACATTTTTTGGGGACCTACAGAAATAAACAAATAGGTATATCATCACATTCGTATAATAATAAAGATAAAAATATCCAACTATTCATGATATGTATTAAATTGATTTTCGTAGTAATGACTTGAAAAGATGTATGAAACATCCAATTATACTCAATCATTGCACACAAAAGGAACAACAATGTAATAGATACATCGACACTAATATTATGCGTACAAATATAAGGCCATATTGCTAAATAGCAATTTCTTCCAGGCAACTTTGAAGTATCGAGTGTCATTTTATTTTGAAAAAGGAAGTAGGTACATACATATATTTTTGAGAGATAGCATTGTTAGGAGTAATAGGTATTAACAATATTGGATGTATTATTTTACTTTATTTGGGGAACTTTCGAAAGCATTTCTCCCTTCATTTGAAGCTCCTTCAGCGTTTCTCTTCAACCACTTATCCATAGCGTTTGAGGCGCGATGATTTACATCGGTAGTCGCTGACGTCGTAACCAGTGTGCTTCGATTGGAAACTGAAGCCAGTGACTAACACACGCGCGCTGTGTGTGAGTGACACGGCCAGGCACAACTCGAAGTGTCGAGCCGTGTAGCTAACATACGGCGCGCGTGTGTTAGTCAATGGCTTCAGTTGCCGATCGGTCCTAACTCCGCTGGTCCCTGTCATCTTCTTATTCTCCTTCTTCACCCACACTTCTTTGCGGAAAGGGTAGGGGAAAACTATTAGCTTAGGTTCGGAAAATTCTCCGTGCAAACAATGCACAACCCATTTAGCCATAGCGATGATGTAATCGAATGACGGACTGAGATTGGCAGAAACCGACCATTCCTCGCAACCCCGTTCGCGTTACCGCGATCGACTCGAGTAATAGCCACGATCAACCGGTTGGCCATCCCTGTTCTACAGAATCTTACCTTAAATTATCTTTTACAGTACCAGCCTATTCTCTTGGTTTTGACCTCCTCAAAAATGATAATTTTGGAAACAGGGTTGACCTGAAGATTCAAGGGTTATTTTTTGGTAGATGTTTTATGCAAATTTTAAGACTAGAAAAAGCCCGTCATTCTGTCGGAATTACTTTTCTCAATATTTTATTGATTGCTTTAGAAGACTGAAGAGGGGAGGGGCAGGGAATCAAAAAATTCTATTGCGGGCCAGAAATCAAATTCGGTATTTTTGAGGAGACGAAAAACAATACACTGCAAAAGTTTATTCGAAAGCCCAAAAGAGGCGCAAATTTATGTCGTGCTTCCTTTTTAATTTGTACAAATTTTCAAAATGGAAGTGTCTGTTTTAACAAAGGAGTTGTTGTTACATTTTTGTTGTTGGCGTATTCAACAGCTTAGAGGAGCCGAATTCTGTTGTGCTTCATTTCAATTTTTTTTTTCGAATTTTCAAAAAAGAGGTGATTTTTTTATGAGATGTTGGGTTTCTCTCAATTGGCTGTTAGGGCGTCAAAGAGCCAAGAAAAAATGCTGTCGCGATTTTTTCGAATGTTCATGTATTGAAGGTGCTAGTTCAATTCAAGCTAGCACATCCACACGAAATTTGATTCCTGAGAAAAAAACTTGAGTACAAAAATTGGCAACGTGGGCCAAAAAAAAATTTTATTCTGTCCAAAACTCGATAAGGAAATAATGAGAGAATTCGTTTGTGAAGGTTCTAACTTTAGGGATCTTCGAAAAACGGATTGCAGACATCGACGACTTTATTAATAGCCTTTTATAAAGGAGCACAGCGTTCTAAAAACGCAGACATATAGACAAATGAAGAAGATGCAATAGAAACCAAAACAAATGAAATTAATAAATAACAAATACTCCAAACAATAAGACTTCGATATAGGTTGCGGAGATTAATTTGAGGCAGTAGAAATTACTGAACCACAAAAATTTACAACGGTTGCAACGGTTGAGTGATAAAGATTCAGTTTCATTGAGATCCTCTTTTCAGTTTGTTGTTTCCTAATATTTTGACAAGTGCCAAGTCCCGTCTATGCACGTAGACGTATACAACTGTACCTTTCGATAATTATTAGTTACACGTACATAATTATCTCAGTCCAATACGACCATCTTCTCAGGTTAAAAAAAGCATACACACTTCTCTGATATATGAAGAATTCCAGAAAGAAACATGACTGTCTAAATTTTCCTTCCTCAATGGGATGATCAGAAGACTTTATTTCAAAACGTGACAATTCATAAAGTGGAAAGCATACATATTTAAGAGTAAAGATCACAAAGAGATGAAGTTCTATTAAGTTTAAAAATACATAGAATTTTCATTCCAAAAAGCCTTTGGTGCAATACTAGAGTTGAAGTTGACCACATACAGAAATTGAAGTGACCTTCGCACATGCAAAACTCTTAAGTTGACCTCCCTTAGGATGCCCCCCAGTTTTTGTCAAACGTCCACGTTTTGAGACCTCCTGAACCCAGAAAACAGGTTTTTACGAATGTGTCTGTCTGTATGTCTGTCTGTCTGTATGTCTGTCTGTATGTCTGTCTGTTAGCACGATAACTTTCGAAAAAACTAATCGATTTGATTGGCCTTTGGTAC
>WSXT02184019.1:6952-20750 GCA_011762715.2 Neuroterus valhalla | reverse complement strand
GGGGGGGGGGGGGGGGGGGTAGAAAGAGAGCTTGAGGGGCGACGGGACGAGAGGTGTCATAAGGATTGCAGGGTTGTGAGACAAGAATTTTGAAGGAGGTTTCGGATAATTAGGAGCAGAAATCGAAAGAAAGGTTGCAATAGTTAAGAAATTATTTGGGATATTAAGAGGCATAAATTGACATACGGGTTGCAGTAGTTGAGAAGAGCAGTTTCGAGAAGAGTTTAAGGAGTTTAGGGGCAAGGGGTGCAAGGAGAATTAGAGGGGTTGAGGGACAGGAGTTGTAAGAAGGGTTGCAGTAGTTCAAAAGAGCGGTTGTAAGGAGTTTCAAAGGACTTGAGAAGCTCTTATTAGATGACAGGGTTCCAAAGTGTTGCGGGTGCAAGGAGAGCTGCAGGGGTTAAATGGCAAGGGTTGTTAGAAGTTTCGCAGTACCTTTTAATGAAGGTCGCAGTGGGTTGTAAAAAGAGTTTCAGTTGTCAAAAGAGGGTTACAGGGGAAGTAAGAAGGTTTGTTCTAAGGCCTCGCGAGAAAAGGGTTAAAAGTTGGGATGAATTGAAAAGCAAGTAGTGTGAGACGATTGCAGGAATCTTCATTACAGTGATGCCAGAGGGTGTTGCAGAGGGTCATGAGCTGGAGTTGTCAGGAGGGTTACAGTAGTTGAGAAGCGGAAGTTGTAAGAAGGTTCAGGGAATTGATGGACAATGAGTGTGAGAAAGATCGCAGTGATTAAGGGATTGTAATTGTGATGAGCATTGCATAAATTCAAGAGGAAACATTCCGAAAGAGAGTTGCAGGGGTTAAAGGCAAGGGTTCAAGAGAGGGTCGCAATGATTTGTCAGAGAGAATACAGTTATTTTGAGGAGGCTTGGAACGACATATAAAGAGGTTCACAGTGGTGTCTAGGGTTTGTGGGAAACAGGTTGAAACGGAGAGTGTAAGGAGATCAGAGAAGTCTGAATCGTAGAGATTTCAAAGAAGTTTGCGGGAGTTAGCAAGCTAAAGGTTACTGTGGTCAAGAGGTACGGGTTGTAAGGATGATTTTAGAAGTCAAGGGACAAGGGATGTGAGGAGGATCGCAGGGACGAAGGAGAGTTGTGAGGAGGGTTGCCTGAGTTCAAGGGGAAATAGGTTTAAGGAGTTTTGCAGGGCTAGTGGAAAAAGGTTGTAAGGAGGATTACAGTGGTTGTAAGGAAGATTTCAGTAGTTCTGCGAAAAGTGGCTCTGAGATGAGTTAGTAGTTGAGAGGCAGAGATTATAAGGAGTTACAAGAGTTCAGAGGCAAAGGTTATAAGGAGAGTTGAAGGGCTCAAGAGAAAAACATTATAAGGGGTTTGGCAGGGGTTGAGGGGCAGATGTTTAGGGACAGTTAGGAGGATTACAGTGATTTGTAAATAGGGTTTAGGAGAATGTGAGGATGTTTGCAGTCGTTGTGAGGAGGGTTTCAGAAGTTCGTGGGAAGGGTTTGAAGGGTAAGGTGCATGGATTAGTAGGCAAGGAGTGTAAGGAGATCGCAAAGATTTTATTCGCAGTAATTTTGGAGTATGTTGCGGGGGCTTAGAAGCTGAAGTTTCAAGAAGCTTTGCTGCAGTTAGGAGGCTTGAGTTGTAAGGAGAGTTTTTGGAGTTTAGGAACGAGGGGTGTGTAAAGGATCACATGGGTTTAGGGACAAGTGTGGTAAGAAAGTTGCCTAATTTCAGGGAGAAATTGCTGTAAGGAGGGTTTCAGAGATTGAGGAGCAGGGATTCTTGGAAACATTCCAGTGATTTGTGAGGAAGATTGCAGTTTTAAATTGGGTTCCAGAGGATGTAAGGGGGTTCGCAGTAGCTGTGAGAGGGGTTTCAGGGGTTCGCGGGGAATTAATTGAAATGTAAGTCACATGAATAAAGAGGCAAAGAGTGAAAGGGATTGCAAGGATTCCAAAGAAGTTTGCGGAGGTTGACAAGCTGAAGTTGTAGCCAGGCTTTGGTAGTTATAGGAAGAGGTTGTGAGAAGTGTTTAAACATTCTAGGCGGACGGGTGTACCAAGGATTGCAGGGCAGTTATTGTTAGGAGGGTTGCATAGGTTAAGGGAAAATGGGTGTGAGGAGGGTTCGAGGGTCAGGACTCTGTGAGAGAGTTGCAGTGATTTGTGAGGAGGGTTGCAGTTCTTGTGGAAAGGGTTGCAGGGAACGTAAGGAGATTGCAGGAGTCCTTAGTAAAGGGTTTTCGAAGTAGGTTGCGGAAGGTTAACAAGCTGAAGTTGTGAGAACGATTGGAGAAGTTAAGAGGTAGGTTTAGAGGAGTCAAGAAGAGGGTTTATGAAGAGAGTTTGAGGAGGTGAGGGGCCGAGACGTGTAAGAAGGATTGCAGGGGTTAAGGTGTAGGTGATGTGAGGATAGGTCAAGGGGAATGGGTGTAAGGAAGATTCCAGAAGCTGGAAGGCAGGGATGGTCGAGACGGTCGCAGTGGTTTGTAAGGAGAGTTGTTGATAGTAGGAGGTTCACAGTGGTTGTGAAAGAAGTCTCAGTGGTCTGCGGGGGAAGGGGTTGAAAGGTGTGTTGCATGGATTAAGGGGCGAGGAGTGTAAGGAAACTGCAGGGGTCTTTATTGCTTGTATTTCGTTGAAGGTTGCGAGGGTTGAGAAGCTGGAGTTGGAAGGAGGGCAGCAGCGGAAGCGAGATCTTCTTTCAATATAGAGAAAAATAATATCAAATCTGTCACTCTGGCAGTTAATTTCCTTCTTCCCCTATCCAAATTGGAAAACGTGTTTATCTCCAGGGTACGGACACTACCAGCTGCAGAAGATACTCATTCGTAGAGCGAGACTTCGTGAGAGGAAATGTAAGCAAAGAGGACACACATTACATAGGGGATAAAAGTATCAAAGTATGTGCGCGTGTGTATCCCTGAGACTTTGGAGTTTGACTGTGTGTACGCATATGCGTCTCTCATATCCAAAGGAAGTGAGGAAAATAGAGTGAGAGGAAAATAGATCAGGTAAGGGTGGCGAAAAGAGGACAAATTCATGAGAAGGACCTGCGCGCGAATTTCCCGCGTTCACCCAACCTCATATTGATCCCACCCCCGAGCAGAAACGGAACGAACCCCAACATCGGGTTCATCGTAGTCGTGGATTCACAGAATCGCGGCGTCCGGATGGTCCAGCGTGAAACTGGTGATGTGTTCTGAAAACCCCCCAAGATCGCACACTCGCCGAAAGAGTCAGTCCCACTTATAGAAAACTCACTCCGAAGAAAAGTCGAAATTTTTTAGAAATTCGGAAAAACAAACAATAAAGACTCCGAGAAGCTGGAGAAAGTCGGAAAAAATGGGAGAAAAAGTTTGACTCTTGGCACAAGTTGGAGAAATTGAGGGTGACTTTAAGTCAGCTGCATCGTGGGTATGTTTACTTAGTTGTGTGCGATTTTTGGATACTTGTGGGAGTGTCAGTGTCGAGGATTCGGGAGTGTCGTGAAAGAACACGAGGTGCCAAACACTCGCGTGTGATCCGATGAGTCAAGCCTGGAGGAGACTTGACACGTGAGAAGGTGCCAAAATATGAGAGAAAAGATTCCTATTTTCAAGGAAAGAGAGAAAACTTATGAGAAAACATTTTTTCTCAATTTTTTGGATGTACAGAGAACAGGGGTATTCTCATATTTTTGCCAAACAATAGAAACATGTTTGCCAATTTTTTAAAACGAGAACTTGAAATGGATGTTCGCCAATAATATTTTTCAGATAAAGGGGAGAAAAATAAGCCAAACTTCCATGCAAGCTTTCAAACAGTAATTTCATATTGTCTGGTATTTCAATTTTCTTGAGGTCTTCGAGAATTGTATTCCTGTTACTTTCTGTAATTTTCCAGGAAAATTGTAATATTGTTGCTTTTGGAGTTATTTCGGGGAATTTTTATCTTGTTACTTTCTCAAATTTTCTCGAAAAATTGTAATCCTGTTACTTTCTGGATAGTATTTGGAAAATTGTAATCCTTTCATTCTCTTGGAATTTCCAGGCCTATTGTTACCGTAGTATCTTCCATGGGTTTTCCTTTTTCCCTTCAATTACCCTTGTCTAATATTTTCTGGATGACATGAAATATAATTTGAATCTGAAGCAATACATTTACGAGAATAGAGTTATATCGGAGGCTTGTCGAAAACAGTTTCCAGATAATGGTTCCTTTTCAATACCTGGGAGTTTGAGATATAATATAAACTTGTTCAGCATACCGTGACCTATTGTGCACTTGCTCTACCCTATTCAGGGTTGGAGAGGTTTTCCATCTATATCAAATCGGGAATTGGGGCAAGCGTGCAAGCTACTAAACAGTACTTTATAACATCCAATGCTCAAATTTTCTCAAGGTTTTTGGTAAATTGTATTCTTGTTTCTTTCTGGAATTTTCCAGGAAAATTGTAATCTTGGTACTTCTTTGAGATATCTCGGGGAATTGTTATCTTGTTGTTTGTTCAAATTTTCTCGGAAAATTGTAATACTGTTACTTTCTGGATAGTATTTGAAAAATTGTAATCCTGTCATTTCCTTAGAATTTTCAGGCCAATTATTATCGTAGTATCTTCCATGGGTTAAGGAGGTTTTCCATCTATATCAAATCAGGAATCGGGCCAAGCGTGCAAGTTACTAAACAGTACTTTTATAACATCCAATACTCAAATTTTCTCAACGCTTTTGGTAAATTGTATTCCTGTTACTTCCCAGAATTTTCAAAGGAAATTGTTATCTTTCTAATCCCTTTAAATTTTTCGGAAAATTGTAATCATGTTACCTTTTGAAATTATCTCGGGAAATCGTAATCCTTTTTCTTCCTGGATCGTCCTTAGAGAATTGAAATTTCGTTTTATTCCCTAATTCCCCTCAGCCAATTGTAATCGTAGTACATTCCTTAGGTTTCCCATCAATTTCCTTTGAGTCACCATCTCCTAAGATCTCCTGGATGACTTGAAGAATATCATTTGGATCTTAATCAACAATTTCACGAAGGGGAAATTCATATTGGATGTTTGCCAATAACATTTTTCAGATAATCACTTCTTCCCGCGACCTGCATGTTCCAGAAATTTGAATTTTTCCACCATGCTGTACCAAACTTGAGCTGATTCTAAAATTGTATTCCTTTAACTTAGAAGGATTCTTTCCGGGAAATTGTATTCCCGTAACTTTGAAGGATTTTTCCGGGAAATTGTATTCCTGTTGACTTATATAGTTTTTTTAACTGGTAACCTCGTTACTTCCCATAATTTTTCCTGAAAATCGCAATCCATAAGTTTACAAAAAATTACCCTAGAGTAACCTTGGTCCTACTTTTCCAAGGTTATTCAAAGAATTGAAATTGAATCTCAATCGAATGGAACTTTTGCATTTATGGTAACTTTCTGACTTGGCATTGAACCCTATCGATGAGTAAGTAAGTGGACATGATCTTAGAATCTGTAGGAGCGCAGGAGGTTCGTTATTGCTCGATGATTATTGCCATTATCGGCCAAGCTCGAATAACCTCAAGTTACTCTTGGCACGGGCAGTCATTACGCCGCAATAATAACTGACCCCCGACTCGTAACCTCACTTAAGACTACAAGCTGGTACCTATTTCATACATATGCACATACACAAACATTATTCTAGCATCCCGATTCCAGCTGAAGATTTTGCGCCCGAAGAGCTCACAAAGAATGAAAAAATATACTTGGGCCTCGACCATTGGTTGTTACCCAGGAATCGTGATGCCGCAAACTAGTTCCTGGCAAATTGTTAATTTACTGAGCAGAAAGTCCCCACAACTATCTTTTCTAATACTTCCGCAAAGAGTTGCTGACCAGATACTCTACTCTTTTTTTCCCCCTTTTCCATAAGGATCTGCCGGGAAATTTTATTTCTGTTGCTCCTTAGAATTTCTTGGGAAATTGTATTCGTGTTACTCCTTACAATTTCCTGTGAAATTGTATTCGTGTTACTCCGTACATTGTCCGGGACATTGTATTCCTGTTAATTCTTACAATTTCCTTGGAAATCGTATTCCTATTACTTCTAATGATTTCCAGGGAAATTGTATTCCTTGTGCTTCTCGCTATTATTCGTGAAATTTGATAATCATTTTTATTATCACTATTTTCTGAAATATCTCATTTATAATATTCGTTATGATTTCCGGTAAATTTCATAAACAAAAACGATAATTTACAAATGATAAATTACGATAATTACATCAATGCTGTATCAAATTTACCGTCTGGTTTCTAGTTTATACACTATCCATTACGCAGGAAACGTGACAACGCAAACCAGTTCCTGTGAAATTGTTAATCAACCTAGCAGGAAGTCTCCACTAATATCTTCTCAAATACTTTCGCAAAAAGTTGCTGACCAGATACTCTCCTCCTTTTTTCCCCTTTTCCATTAATATCTGCCGTAGAAACTGAAAGTGACAGGAAGACTTGGAAAATTAACTTCTTCACATTTTACGGAAAATAATATTCCTGTTACTCCTCACAATTTCCGGGAAATAGTATTCCTGTTACTTCTTACAATTTCCTGGGAAATTGTATTCCTATTACTTCTCACAATTTCCTTTGAAATTGTATTTTTATTACTTCTTACATTTTCTGGAAAAATCGTATCCCTGTTGATTCTCTCCGGTTCTCAGGAAATTGTATCGCTGCTCTACTCCTTTTTTTTCTTCTCCATCATTATCTTTTCTAGAAATTTTAATCAGCAGAAAGATTTTCGAAATGTACTTCTTTGAGATTTTCCGAAAAATGTTATTCGCGTTGCTTCTTGACATTTTTTGTGTAATGATATTCCTGCTACCTTCTAGGATTTTCTTTGAAAAATGTTTGTCTTGTTACCTTTTATCATTTTCCAGTAAATCGTATTTCTGTGACTGCTTGCCATTTTCCGTGTAATTGAACTCATGTTACATCTCATCGTTTTCTGGGAAATTGAATTCCTGTAGCTCCTCGCCGTTTTCCAGGATATTGTATTTCTGTTACTTCTTACCATTTCCCGAGAGTTTATGTTTTGTTACTTCTGACTATTTTACAGTCAGTTTTATTCTGTCACTTCTCATTATTTTCCGGGCAAGGATATCCTGTTACTTTTCACCATTTTTCGATAAATATCGCTGTTGATTGTCACCATGCTGTAGAAAATTAAACATAATTTTTTATGATAGATGAGTGTGCTTAAAATTTTCCGGAGAATAGGTATTGCTTTTACGTCTGAAAGTTTTCTCGGAAAATTGTATTCTTGGTACTTCTTATAATTTCAGCTGAAAAAGTGTTCCCGTTACTTCTTCCATTTTTCCAGTAGGTATTGTTCCTGTTCCTAATTATAATTTCCTCAGAAATTCTTTTCCAATTATATAATAGCAGATAATTATTTACTATGAGAAAACTGATACTGCCCCAAAGAAATCTTTTTTATTTTATTATGTTGCCAATTACCCAGATATGGTGCTTCTTGTTACTTCTTAGAATTTTCCACTAAATTTGTATTCCTCCTACTTCTTCAAATTTTATTGAAAATAATTTTTAGACTACTTCTAAGAATTTGTCCGGAAAATGGTATTTCTGTTGCTTCGATTATTTCTATAAAAATGGTATTCCTGATATTTAGCAGAATCCTTTCGAAAAGTTGTATTCCTGTCACCCCTTATGCATGTTTCGGAAAATTGTCTTCCTGTTACTTCTAACAATTTCCCGGAAAATTATATTCCTGTTAATCCTTACAAATTTTCGCGAAATTGTACTCCTGTTACTCCTCAAATTTTCTTGGAAAATGGTTTTCTGTTACTCTTTACAATTTCCCAGAAACTTTTATTGCCGCATTTTTTTCCATTAATTACATCGATATACTGTCTGAAATTTAATGTCCAGTTTTCATTTATTGTTCTTATTTTAGTCTCTAAGACGGAACGATGAAAAGATAAAGAAACTTCTGTTTGCAAGTAGAAACTTCGATCCGACTGAAGGACAAGGTTACCAAATCGAGTAGAAGCGATTAAATCAGTTGGCATTGATCGAATTATGGCTCTTACAGAAAACTTCATTAGCTCCCTCTTTCTCTTAAGTTCGACAGTTTTGGATTCAATCAAGGCTCTTTTAGCTAACAAATGTTCAATCAGTTTTCAAAATTAGTCATGCTTTAGCTATCCTAATAGGGTTTTCTCATGAAATATTATTTTCGAAGATTTTCTGAAATGCTGGATCAGAAACTTCCTTCTCTTGGTAAGAAAGGTATAACGCTCAACGTTTTAACGTTTGGCTAACGCCGGGAAATTGTATTCCTGTTACTTCTTACAATTTCCTGGGAAATCGTATTCCTGCCACATCTTGCGATTTCCCTGGAAATTGTGCTCCTGGTGCTCCTAACAATTTTCCGGAAAAATTTATTCCTGTTACATCTTACTATCTCACGGAAAATTGAATTCCCGTTACTTCTTACAATCTCGTGGGAAATTGAATTCCCGTTACTTCTTACAATCTCCCGGGAAATTCAATTCCCGTAACTTCTTACAATCTCCCGGGAAATTCAATTCCTGTTACTTCTTACAATTTCCTGGGAAATAGTATTCTTATTACTCCTCACATTTCCTTGGAAATTGTATCCCTGTTGATTATCGTCCGTTTTCAGGAAGCCGTATCCCTGTTACTTCTCACCATCTTTCTGAAAATAAGATTCAAGGTACTTCTTATCATTTTTCGGGGATTCAGATTCCGCTTATTATAACTCCTTACTATTTTCATGGAAAATTGTATTCATATACATTTTAAGAGAAGTTAGATGGCCTGATTACTTTTTTCTTCAATAGATTAGATCTGCAAGGGAGTTTCCAATTACAGATTCCTGTTACCGACATTGAAAACGTTTCACAGCTGTAGTGGTTCGTGTAGAATAAATTTTTCGTAAATATCTTCCAGGTTATTTAGCATTTCAACAAATAAATTTCTGACTCTAGGTGTTAGAAAATGAAAAAAATAAATAAAAAAGGGTCAAAGACACCCTACCTGAGGTACCCCTTGGCATAATGTATTTTGCATGCTCAGTCCCACCCGCAAATCACCAAGTGAATTCCATTTCAAAAAGAAGTAACGAACTGTAAAAAATTTGCGAGATCTACCTGCAACCGCTGGATTTTTTTTTTCTTTCCAGTCCCGCTCAGCGATGAATCGCTGCCTCCAGCCACAGATAAACCAACTTTTAGTTCCTTTCTCTGAAATTTATTTCTTCTCCAAATTCACCTTTAGTTCAAATTTATTTTCCAAATTACAAGAACCGAATTTCGTAGAAAAAAATATTATTCTCATGATTAAAAATTCATTTTCCTGCTAATTTATATCGAGCGAAAATGGAGGATAAAAGGAATAATAACTGATGGCAGTTCAGATTGGAGGACATGATTGATATCGTTCTCGAATTCTAATTCGTTATTTATTCAACAAGGTATTCCGCTCGTGTATTTAATTACGGCAGGTTTGATAGACTGTGATATTTCATCCCGGAATTTTTTCATCTCCTTTCTAACCAGAAAGGACACCCCGGGAGTCTTTGTGTACTTGTAGCATTGGAAATACTTTTCTTTCCACTTAAGGGCAATCGTGGGCGAGAGGCTTCAGCGTGGGTCCGAGTTATCTGCCCTCGAGAAATAAGCAATTCAAAATATGAGGATTCAGACATTTTTATTGAAAAAAATGTATTTTCATCCGAAACTGGACGCTCAATTCTGTTACCAAAAGTTCTAGAGGATTCTATGAAATTCACTTCCCGGAAAATTTTATTCCCGTTCCGCAATGGATTTCCATGTGAAAATATCACTCCTGAACACTTCGACTTTTTCTGGGAATTATACTCCTGTTGCTTTTGAGGTTTTTCAGCGAAATGTATTCCCGTTACTTTTAGCATTTTTCTTTCGGAAAATTTTATTCCTGTTACCCCTAGAAAATTTCTCAGAAAATGGGTTTCATGTTACTTCTTGGTATTTTACCGGGAATTCTTGTTACTCCTTGGCATTACCATTTTTTACTAGTTCGTGTTAAATTGTTAATTTAGCGAGAAGAAATTTTCCACAACTATCTTCATAAATACTTTCACAAAAAGTTTCATTAGTTTCCTCAATCAATATTCATTTGAAAGAGAACACTCATATTATTCCCACAAAATTATCCAGGAAATGCCGTAAATTCCCCTGACGGAGAATCATATTCCTGGTTCACAATGGATTTTCCCGGAAAATTGTAATCCTGGTTTTCTTCAGTGTTCTCTGGGAAATTATATTAATGTTGCGTTTGGAAATGTTCTCAGTAAATTGTATTCCTGTTACTCTTGAAGTTTTCCCATGGAACTGTGTTCCTGTTACTCGTAAAAATTTCCTCAGGAAATCGTATACATGCTACTTCTTGGTATTGTGTTGACGAACCCTGCTACTTCTTCGCACTACCATTTTTGAATACGAGAAATTCAGAATTTGTTCAAAAAAATGTTAGTCTATTCTGAAAAAGGACGGTCATTCTTATCCCAGGAAATTATCTGAAAAAACTCTCATTTTGTTTTTCGGAAAACTGTGTTTCTGTTCTGTTACGCGCTTTCTCAGGAAATTGTACTTCTGACCATTCTTCAGGCTTCCCTGGAAAATTATACTTATGTTGCTCTTGATAATGTTCTCAGAAAATTGTACTACCGTAACTCTTCAAGGTTTTCCAGGGAATCCTGTTCCTGTTACTCGTCAAATTCTTCTCAGAAAATCGTATACATGTTACTTCTTTGTATGTTGTTAGAAAATCCTGTTACTGATTTGCTCCATCATTTGTGAATACGAGAATTAAAAAATTTTTCAAAAAAATGTTATCCCATTCTGAAAATGGACGCTCATTCTTATCCCAGGAAACTATCTGGAAAATTACATAAATTTTGCTTTTCAGAAAATTCTATTTATGTTTTGTTATGTCATTTCTCAGGAAATTGTACTCCTGATAATTCTTTAGGCTTTCCTGTGGGATTTTCTTTATGTTGCTTTTGAAAATTTTCTCCGTAAATTGTATTCCTGTTACTTTTCAAGGTTTCCTTGGGGACTGTGTTCCTGAAGACGCTTACTCTGTTTCCGAAAACTATCTGGGAAATCCCGTGAATTTCATTTTCCGAAAAATTGCATTCCTAGTTCGTAATGGATTTTTGCGGAAAAATGTTACTGCTGATAATTCGTCGGCCGTTCCCAGAACAATACAATCCCGTATTCTGGTAACTTTTTGGTGGAAATTGCATTCTTGTTACTCCTAGTATTTTTTTCGGGAAATTATAGTTTTGTTACTCCTGGAGATATTCCCGAAAAATTTCATCATTAATCTCCTCTGTAGAGATTTTCGGAAATTGTATTCCTATGACTCCTGGTATTTTCTCGGGAAGATATATTCTTGTTACATCTGGAGATTTTCTTGGGAAATTGTATTAGGTTGATTCTTGAGACTTTTCCGAGAAATTGTACTGCCGTTACTTTTGTGATCTTGAGAAATTGTTTTACTGTTACTTTTGACGATTTTCTTGAGAAATTGTAATCCCGTTACTTTTTGGGATTTTTCGGAAAATTCTTATACATTTTCGGATCTCGAATATAAAAATTCAAAAATTGTTTTGAAAAAATTCAATTCAACGTTAAACTTTCTCGTTGCTCATATAGTATAACTTCCTTCAAAAGGTGTATTCGCAAAAATCAACTATAGCGGTTGTAAATTAAAAACCGCTGTAATAAAGAAAATTATCTTCGACTCGCCAAGCCGGAGCTCGTAAAACGGGTTGACTTAATCCGATCCTTCCCAGAATTTCAGAACAAATCTTCATATTCACTTTTTATCACTAAGTCATAAAATACACACAATGTGTTTTCTCGAATCTCTTTCATTGATGATCATCTCTCAAATCCATAAAAAGAACTCCATATTATGCTTCAATTATTTATTTCGGGTATAAAACTTTCCCTTTCAGAAGCCGCACGTGAATTATAAAATTTCAAATTTCAAACTTTTAATTAACTTCATGACAACATTAATTTTAAACTGAAAAAGGAAGAGATATGTAGGATCAATTTCATACCTTGGGGAACATAAACGCTTTAATATTCAGCAATGTTTGAATTAAAAGGAGCTAAAAGTTGAAATCAATCATTATTGGGACAATCATTTAGGACATCTATTAGAATAGTAGGAGAAAATTGAAGCATTTTTTGTTTTCATTTCTGACGTCTATAGGCAATAGAAAACTACTCTTATATTGAATTATTTGAGAGATTTACATTTGAAATAATTTTTTCCACGGCAATATTGCTAGTAGATAACCTTCTTTGTTACCTAATATTTCAAAAAACTGATTTAAATTATTGAAAGTAAAATGATCTTTTTCAATTCTGAAGTGATATTGTTTGCCTCAAATTATTTCATTTGTCATTTTATTCTCCCAGATTCATCTGATTTGTTATTATTTGATTTTTATATCTGAATCGCACAATTTTCCCTTGATAAATTCAGCTCAAATTCAAAATTTCTGATCAAATCTAGTAATTTCCTTGGAGACGGATAAATAACACGACGGGAATTGCGTTGTATTCTTGTTACTTTTTATCATTCTGCGGGAACTGAATTCCTGTTACTTTTGAGCATTTTCCGGGAAACTGTATTCCTGTTACATTTGATCTTTTTTTTTTTTGAAAACTGTATTCCTGTTACTTTTGAGCATTTCCCGGGAAACTGTATTCCTGTTACTTTTGAGCATTTTCCTGGAAACTGTATTCATGTTACTTTTGAGAATTTTCCGAGGAACTGTATTCCTGTTACTTTTGAGTACCTGTTGGGAAACTGTATTCCTGTTACTTTTGAGCGTTTTCCGGGAAATATAATCCCCATTATCTTTTTGAATGTTCAGAAAAATATTATTCGTGTTACTTTTGAGTATTCACGAAAAATTGTATTCCGCCTAATTTTGAGGAATTTCCCTGCAATAGTCTATAGGCAATAGAAAATTACTGTTATATTAGATTATTTGAGAGATTTACATTTGGCATAATTTTTTACACGGCAGTATTGCTGGTAGATAACTTTCTTTGATACCTAATGTACTAAAAAACTGATTTGAATTATTTATTATTTCATTTTTCATTTCATTCCTCCCAAATCCATTGGATTTGTTATCATTTCATTTTGATATCTGAATCGCAAAATTTTTCCTTTATAAATTCAGCTCAAATTCCAAATTTCTGATCAAATCGAGTAATTCTGTTCAGGTAATAGCCTGCCTGCCTTTGCTGACGAGTATAATTTCCTTAGAGACTAATGAATAACACGACGGACATTGCGTTGTATTCTTGTTACTTTTGAGGATTTCCCGGCAATTGTATTCCGGTCACTTTTGCGAAATTTCCGGGAAATTGTATTCCTGACGTTTTTGAGAATTTCCCGGGAATTGTATTCCTGTTACTTATTATTACTTATTATTACTTATTATTTAAGCATTTTCCGGGAAATATAATCCCCGTTACCTTTGTGAATGTCCAGAAAATGTTGTTCGTGTTACTTTTGAGAATTAACGAGAAATTGTATTCCGGTTAATTTTGAGAAATTTCCCTGTAATATAGTCTATAGGCAATAGAAGATTATTGTTCTTTTGAATTATTTGAGAGATTTCTATTTGGCCCTATTTTGCCTGCGTAGTATTGCTGGTAGATAATTTTCTTTGTTACCTAATTTACTAAAAAAAATGATTTGAATTATTGAAAGTAAAATGATTTTTTTACGATGCTCACCTAAGGGTGTTT
>WSXT02184008.1:0-20750 GCA_011762715.2 Neuroterus valhalla | reverse complement strand
AAAGCACGTACAAAAGTACGCCAATTTGTATCCCAATTCGGTACGTCATTTGGTACGTCCTTTTGTACTTCTTTTTTACGAACTCTGTTACGTCATTTTGCACGTACTCTTGTACGTCCATTTATACGTACTTTTGCACATGCTTTTGTACGTACACTTTTTCAAGTGGGTTGTTCAACTCATTTACAATAAAACATCGATAATCCGAACCTCTATAATCCGAATTTTCGATAATTCGAACTTTTTTTTGGCACCGGCTGAAACTTGATGTTTCGCATGTTAATATATCTCGATATTCCGAACAGAATTTATGTCCCGCCATGATGATAACTACTATAATTCAAAGTACAGCAATGACTAACTAACAACTGCGACCATCGACATATAAACTGGACCGTTGTCTCCGTCTTGCTTTTTCTGATTGGCTCTTGGTGTTTGCTCAGGCCTGTATGAGTAGTTGAGCGGGACCCTCAATGGGGACTCAGCATCGGCTTTGACGGCTCAAGCGCGTTTGGTAATTATATTATTATATTTTTGGCTTGACGTCATAACCTAGAAAAACCTTTATTCACAGCATCGACGTATTATATTTATATGTCAATGATTAATTTTGAAATTAATATTATGTACCACATTTAATGTAATAAATGATATTCGTTTCAAAATAAAACTAAGAAATAAAGAACTTGGAAAAAATGAAGGTCATAAATATTAAAGTTTACAATGATGAATTTATTGAATCCATTTAATTCAGCTTGCCTTATTTATCTTGCATGAAAATCAATGCTTATATGCAGTTGTAATTTTACTTGGAAAATTAATTATTAACATAAAAACTTAAACAAAAAATTGTATGAATTATTGCTGAGCATGCATCAAACCTTTGATAATCAGATAAAATTTGCAAATAGAATTAAAAACTTTAATTTTAAAATTTCATGAAATATTCCCAAATTTCGAACATTGGAAGTATAAAAATGGGATATGAACGAACAGCATGATAATAATTATCCTATATAAAAAGACACGTTCAAGCATACACGTGCATCTCCACACAATGCTAAACATATTTTTCCGAAAAAAATTATTTCTTAAACTTACGTGTGAATAATGAAACGGGGCCCAGTAAAGGCTAGCGCCGTCACTGCGCGCGAAGGATAGAACACTATTTCCTTTTCTTCCTACTACGTTCGATTTCGTGCATCCAGATGAGCGGTCCAGTTTATATGTCGATGACTGCGACGAACTAATATTCATAAATTAGGCGGTTGCATGTGATTGGTCCGTTGCGAATGGTGGGGGTTGGCGTGTGTGACAAGATTGGGCTTCGTCGCGCCGTCTGCCCACTCCCGTGCATTGAATCTCACAAGAGGGGGCGATGGTTTGACCACCTCTACCCATTCCTCTTTTTGTATAGTTCAATGTTGATAGAGAAATTTAGAAAAGATGGAAAAAAATGCAGACTACTGGTCCAAAATTGTCTTGGTTTATTAGCTAGAGAGATCCCTCAAAGCATATATAAGACGTTTCGACGACTCATCGGTCGTCCTTATCAATTGTATGAAAATGGTTGATCTCGAGCCTGTATTGGGATCAGAAATCATGACGTCAAAGGAGAGGAAGTAACCAAGATGGCCGGCACATGTGGGCTGTTTGACGGGTGAAATACGGACTGAGAACGGTTTTTCGTATTTTTTGTGTAACTTTAAAGAAAAATTGAACTAAATATCACTGAAATTTGTTATTTTACGGAATCTACACCTTCAAGCAGAAATGTTGTCGAGGGAGAAAGAGGCTTACATGCTGGGCATGTAATTCTTTGTTGCAAGAAACGCTCAGCGACTTGAAAATTTGACTGTTTTCTTGAACATCCGTCTCTCTGAATAGAAGATACGTCCTTTTTGGATGAATAATAAACTGCCTCCTAAAAATTCCTTCTTAAGGCCGTAAAATTCAACGTATTAGTTCAAAATGCAACTGTTTTGGATTGATATGCTCTTTCGAGGTTAGAAAACTTTGAATGCTGAGACCAAGAGAATTCTTTATTGAAGCACATGAGAAAAATTAACTACTTGAATAACTGTTGCTATATTTTCATTTCAAAGTCTAGAAGAAGAAATTCAATTTTAGAATTAGAGGAAGAGTTTACCTGGTATAAAGAAATCATCACTCAAAATGTGAAGAACACTCGCGCATGTATAGGGTTTGTTCCCATTCTAAGCATTTTTTTCCATTGTTCTCGTCGATCTACCGTTTCTTCCAACCCATTTTTATTCAAATCTTTTAGGCTTCTATAATCATACTCGCGGGAAATTCATGAAGGCGGACTCCTGAATCTTGGCAAGCTCTCGTTGAGTACCCGAATACTAAACAAAACTGTTTACTTTTTATCGACAGTTTTATCATTACAGGAATTCCAATTGTTTCCCTATCACCGGTCTCAATACAATTAGCACGTGGTGGTTAACAACCAGTCCACATACATAAGTACTACGTTTCGACACCAGATGGCGCATCACAGTTCTGCGGTTTCCAATAGGTTAAGTTTCCTGTTGTTAGTTACATTATGTGGACTTGTGTTTGAATTGTCAGAAGTATTATATAATTTTGAAGGTTGACATCGCTATATTATGTTAATAGAGAAAGTTGCATAAGACAAAAGAAAATGACTGAATTTTTTAAATAAGCTACTATTTCCAAAATACAACACGGCCCTTTTTAGGGCCAAATTATTTTTACGTTGGATGACTTACTGTTAATTCCAAACATCTCCATGACAGGCATAAACATAATTGTATATTACCACATTCTTCCACTCTCTGATTCCTCTCAGCCTGTCAAAATTTTCACGTTTGATTATGACTTTGTTGGCATTATAATATTATTTAGAAAAACATTCTTACGCTGCGTGCGTCGACTATTCTTCAAGAGAAATCCATTATACGTTCTATGGGACGCATAATAAACGTATGAAAGAATTATATGCGTTTATACTCTTATGTTCAATAATTCGAATTCTCGATAATTTGAAGTTTTTTTCGGTCCCGGAGTGCTTCGAATTATTGAGGTTTTACTGTAATTAGATTTGAAATTGGCGTGATTTTCTCAGTCACAATTTTCGTTGACCAATATAGTACCCGTATGGAAATTGCCAAACTTTTGCCTACTTACAAGTTTGGCCCCAACTTGAAAAATCATCTCATGGCTACAACCAGATTTAATACTTCATTTCTAGTCCGAACCAACTCTGATTCACAGCTCTTGATTGCAGCGCCATCAACTTGGCTGTCTGTAGAGCTGTTTTTAGTCGGGCTCCATCTTGAACCTGTTTAACACAATTAGATGACGAATAGGTTATTTTAAGGTTATGCTACCAAGCGTCTCTATGATTTCGTCTAAACGGTCTAAACTAATTATTTAAGTGTGAGGTAAACTATACGAAATGCCGTAAGTAAAAAGCACTCGTCGCGTTCGGAGGCTTCGAGTATTTTCCAATATTCCAAAATTCCAGAACGAAAATGAAGTAGGTAAATAAATAGTAATTAATTTATGCTCATGACTCAGGGGCGCACGCAGGGAGGGGTTTTTGGGGGTTCGACCCCTCCCCCCCGAAATTTCCGAAAACAAAAATACCGCCAGGCTAATAGTTCTGGCAGATCCAGTGAGATAGCGCCACTGAAAAGAATGCATTAACTTTAAATATAATTGTTCGTAAAATTTGCATTGGATTACTGAAATTCATTCGTATTATGCTGTATTATACATATCAAATGACTCACGAGCTGTTCGACATAAATGGCTTTTGCGAAAATAACAACTTTTTCTAAACCAAAAAATGAACCAAGTTTTCACCCTGAAATTCCAAATACTCCATCACTCGAACACTCGCTTGATGAGAGCATACCAGCGAAAAAGGTCAGAAAATGTTTCCTACACTATGGAAATCATGGAAATGTCGAAAAGATTATTAAATATATAATTAAGTCGCATTAATAAAAATAGTCGTACCCGATGACAATCGCCGAATTTGGGAACGCCGGAAGTTTGTTTTATAGAAAAACCCCGCCATAGCTGAGTTTAATTAATTACTAGCTGTTTTCTCTCCTGGTTTAAACTGTATATTTTTTGTTTGATAACCGAAGTAGCCCTTAGAGTAAATAGACGTCTGAGGTTTGAATCGGATAAACGTGATGGATCAAATTCGATGAAATATGAAGAATCATCAACAACAATCAAAAATCGCAAACAAATGATTAAAAAATAAATAAAAAGTCGACAGAGGATTGAAAATGTGATGCAACAAAATAAAATAAAATTAGAATGAAGTAAAAAAAGTGAACAAAAAAATTACACTGGCACACAAAAAAAAACAAGTTCTTCGTACACCGGACGAGACATATCTACGGGCATGTTTTTCCAACCGCTGAATCCAAATTTCAAGTCAGTTGAGGCCGTACACCCTCCACTTTCAGATGAGTTGCAAAAAACCGTAAGAAATAGCGAAAATCGGATGTTTTAGTAATAAAAATATTTTGTGGATCTGGGGCAAGCATAATTTTTATGTATTTTGAACCGTTGAATACTAATTTCAAGTGCACTTAGATTATCAGCCGTTTTGAATCTCAGAAAATTGTAAAAAAACCCACAAAAATGGTAAAAAACACATGAAAATTGCCAAAATCGCGGAAAGGTGTGATTATCTTGATAAAAAAAGTTTTGTAGACTCGGATCGAAGAAGATTTTCATGTAATTTAATCTGCCTAATCCGAATCTGCAATGTATTCAACCCATATTCCCTAAAACACTAAAAAAAATGTCATAAAACCGATAAAATTGCAAAAAAACTCTGCACTTCCTGCCAAAATTTTCCCTCAATTTCTCGAAAACCGTCAGTGGGTTTTTCACATGTTTCTCAGATTCAAAACGGCTTATGATCTAAGTGAACTTGAAATTAGTATTTAACGGTTCAAAATACAGGAAAATTATGCTTGCCCTAGATCCTCGAATTACTTTTATTTCCAAAACATCCAATTTTCGCTATTTCTTACGGTTTTTTTTTCAATTTATCCGAAATTGGAGAGTGTACAGCCTAAACTGACTTTAAATTCGGATTCAGCGGGTCGAAAAACATGCCCGTAGATATGTCTTGTCCGGTGTACAGAGTACGTGTTTTTTTTTGTGCCGGTGTTATGAATGAAAATCATACAATGTATGAGTAATGTAACTGCATTTGATTGGAGGTTCTTATAAAAACTACAGTAATTGCCAAGACCTGCAATAACAAAATTTTATAGCGGAAAAGTCGTCTCATTCTGAGCTCAGCGAGCTTTCCCGTCATTTTTGAGCGATTATTTATTGAATTCATTTCTATACAAGGTTCATCGAATGATGTAGAGAAGTTTTGTAGAAGACGATTAAATGAAAATGGAAAGTATGAGCTCCTCACGCATGTATGGACACCAGATTTTTCTTTCAAATTTCCATCATCGAGAAAGCGAAATCTGAAGTTCCAACTTTCTTGGCTGCGAACTTTTCCCTGGTTGGCTTATTCAGCTGTTGAAGATGGAGCTTATTGTCGAATCTGCTTATTATTTGTGCAAAAAAACGTTGGTAAAGGGAACCATGAAAACGCGGTCAGGAACGTCAGGAACGCGGTTGACCTGAGCCGAATGAAACTCCAACATGAAAATCGACAAAAACTAGAACCCATTATCCGCATCGTTTTACCATGTGGCAGGCAAGGACTTGCACTTCGAGGACATCAGGATGTAGGCCCATTTATTATAATTTTTGTTGCCCTCGATATCGCACAATATCAATAACAAACTCATACAACACTCATAAAAAAGGTTTTATGAATATTTATTTCGAAAACCCCCTCCGAAAATAATTTTTGCGTGCGCCCTGTCATGACTTAATAATCTTCAACCTCAAAATATATGTATTGTATTTTTATGACTATGCTGTATTTTAAATAATTTTTACCGTGATTTCAGTACCAAAAGAGGAATACGTAAATTACCAATGAAACTAAACAGTTTAAATAAGAATTTGAAGATTTCCGTCATTTTTATGTTTTTTTTAAGTAAAATTTCAAAGAGAAATAGAACCTATAATTGCTTGATATTATTAATGAGACAACGTTTAAGAAGTTCAATAAAAAATATTATTGTGAAATAAATAATCTCCGTAACCTTTATCCTTCATTACAGACAATATGAATATAAATTTTCTGAATTATATAATCAATTTTTTTATTTAATAGCATGCATTTGAATAATACAATATTTTGACAATTGAATAATTGAATTTAAAATTAAATTTACCAGAACTGTCATGATCACCTTTTTTTAATTGATGTCATAGAATCATTTAATTATGTACACGTCAACTTTGTATGTCACCATCGCTTCTATTTAGTTTTATGCAAATTTGAATTTGCGCGCCGAAATCTAGTATCGATTTTTGATATCGATTTATTGTTTGTCAATGCGGCAACTTCGTTAAAACAAAACAAGTGAATTTCGTGGAGAGGAAATCCTAGCGTAATCCTGTTTCACTTCGCAAGAAGTTTATTTAAGTGCAAATTTGAACAATGAATGTTTCTGTGGATGACTTGGAGTGCGAAATAAATTTTTCGTAGAGAAATCAAGTTCATCTATAACTAGTGGGCTAGTGAGTTCAAGAAGTTTACGTACCAGACTTAGCAGCAGTGCCTTCGAGGCAAAGTCACCATTTCTCTGTTTCTTGAAACATTTTTAATTTGAGAAGTGCTCCGAATTCAGGCACGTAGACAGGGGGGGGGGGCTCAAGAGGCGCTATTCCCCCCCATTCCAAAACGCCCTCTACGTAACGCTAAATCTAAGCCTTGTGCATTTTGCAGATAGATTTGCGAGCCCCTACGGGCCTGTCAGAATTTCAAAGTATGTTCATTCATTTTCTTCCATTTCATAGTGATTAGACATAAATAAATAACAATTGCTATATTCATTTAGGTTTAGTTAAAATAATATGGATTTGACCTGTTTTTCAGTTCAAGCGAGTACAACCTCCATTCTCTACGACATACATTTATTAAAAAATCAAATCTTATCTTTTATTCTGAATTTATTGTTAAGAAGAATAATTGGTTGAAAAGTTTTCAGAAGTAGATGCAGTTAAGGAGATGTACTTCAAGTTCGAAAGTAAATATTATTAAAGTTTGAAATTAGCTCCCGCTATAATGCGTGAATATTAGTATGGTCCTCATTTTTAACTTTCACAATTTGTTTCTTCTCACAGTCATGTTCAAACTATTATTCGATTGTTTAAACAATTCCCATCTTTTTTGACACTTTTTCTTTCTAGGGAAAGTCGCAAAATGAACATAACAAGAGAATTGCTTAAATATTCCAAATTTGTTAAAACATATATATGTGTTTTTGAAAAAAATTGGTACATTTAATATTAGAATCTCTCAAAAATGCATTGATATGAAATGTTTTTCCTGCTTTTTCTAGATACAGAGTATATACTGAAAAAACTTCGTCTCTATTATGATTATTTTTAAATGATGTAAACAAATTATGTTATCAATATTATTTACCGAATAACTCATACGTTCCAGAAAATACGTTTATTTCGCGTTGTACCCAAAAAAAAAAATTCTCTGGGCCTACTTTTTGACAAGGAAAGTCATGCCAGAAAATCCATCAATAATATGATTAAAAAATATATTTCGAGAGTATCAGCAATGAGAATAACGGCTATGAAGAGAGTACCAAATGAGTTACTTTTCAAGGAAAATTCACATGTGCTCTTGTATTCTTGGTTCGAAAATTATTATTACAGCGTTGAATTTTAATATATAATTATAATTTGACGTGAAACTCAATTTGAAATTTTGAATTTCTACATTCTAGAGGCGTTGTTTGTGAAAAGAACAAAGCCACTGAGGACAAAGTATTTTCTCATCTTGGAACGGTTTTTACCGATTCCGAAGATTAGGATGGCAACCGAATGATGAGTGTGGTTGTGGTTTGGTCCTGTCTAGAACACTAATTTGGGGCCAAGTTCTTACTAGTTTGGGCCCAGCTAGCACCATGACAAAATTTCCACACAGGTTTCAGCTTAGTCTGAATAGTATCTTGTACCAGTCTCTAAATCAGATCCTAGTAATGATTGATATAGATTGGCAATTATCAGGAAGTTGAACAATTGCCTATATATCACTCTTCGCGCTCCATATAATGAAGAACAAACTTTTTCAAATTCCCTAGTGAAATCTGTGTTCGTAGTGTAGGTAATTGGTACATATCGTTATCCGCCAAACCTTTACGAGGGAATCACTCGTGCAAAACGATCATGCTCTTGTCAGCTGTCTATAACACAAGGAAGGTCAGCTATTAATAAAATACCCCGGACCATCGGCTCGTCAGCTATATTGTTATCTATAGCTATCATTATCTTGTTGCTTACATAATAAAGAGTGCTGCGTAAGCCGATATCTTTATTCTTGCGTCTATCAATATGACATACTTCCTAGTTCTTCTACAAGAAACAGGAAGTGTTCTCAATCGCTTTTAGAAGATTCTGAATTTGAAAGCTACAGAACTTGGGAACAACAATTTTTGTTGTTGCATTAGAAGTGTACATATTAATAGGGTTCGGAGGGTAGAATTTAACTACGAATATTTACAAAGCGCACTAATCGATTTCCGGCCAGAGCGTAATGTATCGATTTCCTTTTGGTAACACGAGCATATGTCATGTATGTGCATGCGCGTATTACGCACACCGCCAATCTCGTACAAACCGCATGCAGATATATATATGTATTGCGGTTATCTGCCGTAACGGACTAACAAAGTTTAAGGGAAGCCACATTTCCTGTATGCTAAACGAACGAGTCGACCTTATTTCGATTATCCGGAAAGCTGCTAAAGAGTTTCTTTTGTCTGGTTGCGGAACAATCCGAGGATGAATCCCAAATCAAAATCACGGGGGAGGCTATAGAGAAATACCAGGAGCAGTTAGGGAAGGTTAGTTTCGGAAGGTGAGTTGGTAGAAGGGATATGCGAAGATCTGAAAGTGAAGGTGAAAACGTATGTGCAAAAAGAAGTATAGAAAATGGAAAGATCTGAAAGAGGAGTTGAAAAGTGTTAAGACTGAGTGGGACGTGTCGCAGATAATTGATAATAATATTAGAAAGCGTAGGGACGGAATAAGTGATAAGACAAGATGTGGGGAGTGCACGGAGAGGAGTGAACCTGAGCAGTTATTGTTTACACCGTAACTGTTACTGCGCTCACTGTAACAGCTACGAATGAAAAACAGATTTTAGATAAACCGTGACTGCTACTGTCAGTGACGGAACTATTCTGGCCACACCGTAACAGTTACTGCGCGCCACCTGCAAACGTTTTGGAGTAACCGTTGCTCCTCTGACAGTAAAACCTACTGCGAATACCTGAATCGCTCCGGCGACCGCAATAGTAGTAGTGCAATGAAATTTGATGCCTCAACGCTGACGGAATTTCAGTTCCACTAAAATCTAATGGTTTTCTATTTGAACTTTGACCTTGCACATTACCCATTGAATTTAATGCATTTCTTTAGAAACTACATAAATTGGAGGAGAGGATCAGCTGATCGTCGTTCCGGGTTTCGAGTTTCAACTTGAAGACTTTTGAGGTTAGTTTCGTACATTATTTTATTTAGGTTCGTACATTATTTCATCAATACGATCAATACATAAATTAGCAATACTGATACATATTTTGAAAAAACTAATTTCCGAAAAAGTAATAAAGAGTATCGTTTATTGTCATATCAAAATTCGCCAGATGGATTTCACTTCTTCCGCCTGGTCTTAAGCAAGCTTTTCATTTTTTTTCAGTAATTAATATTTATATTCAGCTTATTTTAGTTTATTTTAAACCTTCAGCGTTTAATGAGCAAACTGTTCCTGTGAGATGAGTTTTTAATTATTCTTATACAATATTCGCATGTAAGTATCGTTGAATAAATTTAAAAATAAAACTTAATAGATACGCAACGTAGATAAATCAAAAAACTGCACGTGCAGTGATGGTTATGAACTGAACAGGAACTATTACTGTCTAGACCGTAACCTTCACTGCCGTGGCAGTAACTATGACAGCGTTGCGTTTTACTGTCTCGCATCGAACAGATACTTTGCAGGCAGCAAAGGTTCGTATGAGCGCGGTAACAGTTACTGTTTATCTTATGCTCGGGAATCGTGCGTAGCAGTTACGGGGTTAGCAGTAACGGTTACGGTTTACTCCTATCCATGTAGAGAGAGTTTTTTAGAGGGTCATTTCAGGGCTCAGACCAACGAAAAAGAGATGAGGCAAGTAGAAAAACGAGGTATGAAGGGGGAATGGAGTTGAATTACGAGGAGATAGAGATACAGTTGAGGAAGACAAGAAGGTCGAAGGCAGCAGGCTCGGACGGGATGCAGAATGAAGCATCGATATTTGGTACAATTGCAGTTAGAGAAAGACTGGAAGAGGTGGTCAAGAAGGTTTGGAGAGGTGAGGGATTTCCAGGAGAGTGGAGAGAGAGGTTAATAGTTCCAATGTATAAGAGAGGGGACAAGGAGAAGCAGGGAAATTATAGAAGAATCACATTGATGAATACGGCGTACAAATTTCACGCGATGGTACTGGCGCAGAGGCTACGAAGTGATGTCGAGAAGAAAGGTATATTTCCGGAACGCAGGCGGGATTCAGAGCAGGTAGGAGGACTATCGACAATATTTATATTTTGTAGCACGTGGTGGACAGAGAAATAGCGAAAAAGGGGTCAAAAGTTTACGCGATTTTCGTAGATCTCAAAGGAGCATTCCCTTCAGTTGTTAGAGGGAGGTTGTGTGAGGCGATGGAGGAGAGGGGAGTTGAGAAAGGTCTGATCGAGAGGGTAAGAGAGGTGTATGAAGAGACGAAGGATAGGGTAAGAGGGGGGACAGGATCTCAGATGGTTTCTGGATGGGTAGGGGGTTGAGGCACTGGTGTCCACTTAACCCAACGCTTTTCGCGATCTTAATCACTGACACGGAGAGGAAGCTAGAGGAAGGGGTGGTGGGAGGAGTGAGGGTAGGAAGGGTTAGAATTTGGTCACTCGTATATGCAGATGACATAGTATTGTTGGGAAAAAGCGAGGAGGCCTTGAAGGAGAGGATGAAGAGGTCGAGAAGATACCTGGATAGGAGTCGGTTAGAGTTAAACGCGGGAAAGTCCAAGGTTATGGTTTCCAGGAGACGGGGTAGAGAGGATAAGAGAGGAGGTTGGAAGTGGAAGGAGGCAGCTATGCAGGAGGTAAAACCTATTCAGGAGGAATTGGGAAGTGAATGGTCAGATGAAAGAGAGAGTAAGGAGGGCAAACGTTGTGACGAGGTAGATATGGGGATTGGGAGAGAGGTTGTTTCCAGATGACTTTGAAGGGAGGATGGGTACAGGAGAGGTACATCAAATGGACACTGGAGTTGGACAGAAGGATACGAAGTTATATCGTTAAGAGAGAGACGGGGAGAACTAGTCTAAGTATACTGACACTCTACCCGAGCATGTAAGTATATGGGGAAAAATTCTTGGAAGAGAGGGGAAGTAGACTAGCGAGGGAGTGTTGGTGGGTGAAGGAGAACAGGAGAAGAGATGGAAAGATGGAGGGTGAGAGAGAAAGGTATCTTCGGGGAAAAGGTCTGCATGTGAATGAAGTGAGGAGAAGTCACGAGGAAGGAAGAAAGGTGTATGAGATTGCTAAGAGGAACGGCATGGAGATAGAGAAGGCAGAAGGAGAGGAGAGAATAAGAGGGTCAAGGTATAATAAACAATATGAGTGGATGAGGCCAACGGAGAGAGCGTTAGAGATGAGTACTTTATGTAAAAAAAAAGAAAAAAAATTTTGTAAAACATGGTCGTGTAAGCATGTCAATTTTTCAAGGCCAATAGGCTGAAGAATGAACGTTCATTTATCTTTCCAAATCAAACTCAAATAGACTTATTTTTTTCTTCTTTATTCATACGTACATTATCTGGATAACTCGTTAATACTAAATATCAATTCTTATCAGAAGCATTTGCGAGATAGACACTCGAAGTAATCTCATCAGCAACAGTTCCGTTTCTAGAATGCAATATTTCCTTGCCCCGGTATCGAAAATACCATAAAATGACTAAAGAGTGCAGTGATATTGTTTGATGGAAATCTGTAATCTTTTTGTTACTATAGAGCTCTCCAAACTTCATATGAACTAGACCCTATAAACTTGTCTCATCACTTGCAACGTCATTCATATTTTACGATCTCGTCTCGTGCAATATTCTCTCCCGTATTTTCTATAAATTGAGGTCAGAGATAGACTCAGATTGAAATGTAACTTTTTGAATTCAAATACTGCATTCAAGGTAAGTTCACTGAGAAAAAAATTAATGTCCCAGCAACAAAACAATTTTGATGAGCAGTTTTGGTTGTTCTCACCAAAATATGTCTTCCGCTACCAAAAAAGTAGTTGTTTTTACAATACAATTGGTTCGGTTCAAACAAAAAAATTTGTTAAGCACATTTTGTTGAGTGTACCAAAGGATTTTGTTGATCCTACTAAATACACGGCTGCGCATGCGCTCTCTTTTCAGTCGTGAAGTATCACTGAACACGTTTTCAACATGGCGGACGCGAACGACAATCAGTTTGTTAAACGTGGATCGGTCGGAAACTTTCGGTATGGCGGACGTGGCGACAAAAAAGATTCTAAAGGAATGAGGTCTTGAGGCTCTCGTAGATACATTTGAAGGTAAGTGATTTTTACATTTCGATTACTTTTTCACAATCTTTTGATCCTAAAGATAAACTTGTATCGGCGATGCTGCTATGTAGAATCACGCGTAGCCTTTCTGAATATGATCATTTTACTTGTAATTTTTTTGTAAATCTATATTCTAAATTCTATAATAACTTCAAGTGATCATTAAAAACAAGAATCAGTCGGGAGAACTGGGAAATTGCTTGTTTCAAAATCGAGTGGAGTGTCATTTTTTAGAGGTCAAATTTTTGAAAAACCTTGAAAAAAAGCTTGGATGTGACTGAACTGGCTCTCGCTCACTTCATTTGAGTAATAATAATTACAGGTTCAATTGTTGACTCCAGAATTTGGGTATATAGCTTTATTTTTCAAGTTGGTTTCAAGGTTAGGTAACGAACTAAGAGAAATTTATTCTATACTTTATTAACATCTGGCCGCTTTTTCAAGTTTAGAGCAGCCCTTGGAAATAAAAAAATACATCAAAACAATAATTTCTCGCTTCCCCCGACTGCTTCTTTTTTTTCAAATAACTAATCAATGGTATTCTAATATAAATTGCAAATAACAAGATGGAATCCAGTAAAGCCGTGATTCTACTTTATAACCCTTGCAACCAATAAGCTTCAAGGTCAAGATCGGCTCAAATAAATTTGTCATCAATTTCATCAAGTTCTTATCAGACTTAAAAGTAAGAAACCTAATTTTGAGGTTATGACATAAATATTTTGAATCAGAATTTATGTTTCGTAATTTAGTGATCCTAACAGAAAATTTATTTTTCAAGTAAATGGAGTGTTTTTCCACATTTTCAATTAAGATTGAAATATAAGCATTATGAATAAAATCAAAGGATGAATATTTTCATTCAAATTTTCCAAATCCTTCATCCCCAAGTATTTTTTATTCCTTCCTATTATTTGATTTTATTATTTGTTTCAAATATGAATATACATGTATGTCAGTCGTAACAGTAATATGACCATCATAATGATAATGATAATAGGACTATCGTAAAAATGGAAAAAAAGCAAATTTCAGATGAGTAAAGTATAGTCTTTTCAATTTTCTGCTGAAGGAATTGATTTATAGGCACTAAATGCACTTGAAGATTCAAATTGAATTTAACGCAAGTTATCTTGCAAAAATATTTGTTTTGCTCTTTAAAAAAAGAGCTGATTTTTTTCACCTCCGCAGATTTTCGATATTTATTACTTTTTAATTGAATTCTTCTCAAATTTATGGAAGATTTCAAACCTTATATAAAAAAATCCGTCTTGCAAACTTTATGATATAATTATAAGTATTGTTCTGAAATTTTTTTTCGTTCGCTAGGAAAGTTTCTGATATAAAAATAACCCTGGCATCTGATTTGATTTACATGAAACTGTATACAATTGTTTGCAGAATGTACGACCGCGATTGAGTACTTAAGATTTAACATTTCGCCATGGAACAAGATCGAACAATACTGGACAGAAAGCTTTCCAGTTAGAGAAGAAATGAGTAGAGAAAATGGAGGGACTATTCATTGTTTCATTGAAGAGTTCCCAATCATAAAACATCCTGATGACTATAATCTGGTACCTTGAAGTAGAAAGTTTCCATATAAATTTCGTTTTACAAAACTCTTGGTTTCATCGGGCTGGATAATAATATTTATTCTGCTTTCTTTGTAGCTCGAACACGATTACGAGAAACTGTTTGAAATAAAATCGCTGATGATTCTCTATGCAATTCAACGTTTAAAAAAAGCTCAGCGATATTTTTATACTTATAGATCTCATTTTCATGTAATGAATAGAGTTAAAGTAAAAATACTATTTATAAAAAAAGTATATAATTTATTGAAAGTAAAATGACAGAAAATTCCTAAATCATAGATTATTAACCTAGGTCAAGGATGGAGGAGAAGAAAAATGATTTAAAAAATCAAAACAGACGCGAGTCAGAATAGAGAATTTGCGTAAACCAGAAGTACAAAAAGTATATCGTGAAAAGCTGGATAAATATATAGGACATCACAAAGATGATTGGAAGACAGAATAAGTCAACAAAAATGTAGAGGGTGCATGGATAATACTGCGGGATGGAATCTTCGAAAGTGCTTCGGAAGTGTGTGGTACTGTGATTGTAGGAAGAAAGTCCGGTGATGCGTGGTGGAATGATGAGATACGCGTTGCCGTCAACGAGGAAAAAAGTGTACTCGAGAATGTTGAATATTAGAGGTCTTAGCGATAGGGAAAGGACGAGGGTCATAAATGATTGTAGGGATAAAAAGAGGAAAGCAAATATACTCGTAAAAGAGAGCAAGGATAAAATCAAAACGGAAGAAGATACGAAAATGCAAAATGATTTTGAAGGAAATGAGAAACTATTCTGGAAATGGGTTAAGAAGAGTAGAAAAGGAAATACTAGCACTGAGGTAATCGGAATTACGAATGCTGACGACGAAATGGTATGGGATTCGGATAAAGTGAAAGACTGTATGCGGGATTTTTTCAAGTAGCTGTATGAAGGTGAACCCATGGAGCATAACAACAGTGACACTGACACGGATACGTTAGACATTCTGAAGTAGGTGGCGGAAGCAGAATCGGTATCGACGACATTATTTCCGTAATAAAACAACTAAAGAATGGTAAGGCTGCCGGTGTGGATGGTATTACCTCTGAAATGCTGAAGTTCGGTGGCGAGAACTTGTATGTGTGGCTATGTGAATTTATGATTATGTGTGCTGTGAATAGCGAAGTTCCGAGTGATTGGAGAAAAGCGATTATTGTCGCAATCTACAAGGGGAAGGGTGATCCAGGCGACTGCAATAATTATAGAGCGATTAGCCTTCTAAGTACTGTGAGAAAAATATTTACGAAAATACTTATTAACAAAGTCATGAAAATAACAAAGGAGAGGATCTGGGAAGTTCAATGTGGATTTATGCCAGGGAGATCATTTGCGGATCAGATATGTGATCAGATCACAGAAAAAAGCCTAAGAGTAAACAAAAAAGTTTTCTGTGCATCTGTGGATCTGGAAAAAGCTTTCGAGGAAGGTGTTGATCTTGGGACAGTGAAAGTTCGTGGCCTTGCGTTTGCAGATGACAGGATCGTTACGGCAGAATCAGCCGAGGATTTGCAGTGGATGTTGAGCAGACTGGATACCAGCATGAAGAGAATGGGTCTTAACATTAACGTGAATAAAACAAAAATTATGGTGTTTGAAAGCAAGAATGCGAAAACAAATTGCAATATTACCCTGAATGGAGAGAGGATAGAACAAGTTGATGATTTCGTGTATCTTTGAAGTTTATTCACTTCTGACGGGAAGATAGATGCAGAGATTTCCAGACGTATGAATGAGGGTAGTAAGATTATTGGCAGTGTACGGGGTAACACTATAAGTAAAAATGTAACAAACAAAGCCAAAATTGCAGTATATAATTCTGTGCTAGCACCAACTGTCCTGTACGGTAGCGAGACCTGGACGTATCAAAAAAAGGACAAGAGTAAACTCAACGCGATCGGGATGCAATTTCTGCGTAATATGTGCGGTAAAACGCTAATGGACAAAGTGAGTAATGAGTGGGTTCTCAAAGAATGTGGTGTAGAAGAAACGCTGTTTGACAAGAGTGAAAGAAATTTACTGAGATGGTTCGGTCACGTTGAGAAAATGGATGAAGAACGATTAACAAAGCAAGTGTATATAGGTAGGGTGGATGGTAGCGTACCCAGAGGCAGACCAAAGAACGAATGAATAGAATGTGTGAATAAGACCCTCAAGAGGAGAAGTATAGAGAGCCATAGAGACACAAGAGCTTGTATGAAAAGACGCATGGATGCGGAAGAAGCAAGAGACGTATGACAGGATAGGGGTGTTTGGAGACCGATTGTATATAGAAAACAGTGTGAAGCCTGAAACGAACGATTCAAGCTACTAATTCGTCCTTGTAAGGATATGGCTTAGTGGAATATTTTAACGACTTCGCGAAACTCTTTGTACAGGGTGTTTGCTAGAGAGATCAGGAAGCGACCCGTGTCGGAGCGATGTTGCATAGAACGAGTGTGTGTTTTTTCTGTTGGCAAAAAACACGCAATGAATTTCAAGACTGATCCAACACCTATCCCTACCTCCTTCTCATACACATCCCTTGCTCTAAATTTCCCATATCAATCCCACTTCCAAATCTCTACCTATTAATTCCTTACTCTCCACACGGAGAGGAACAAACCTGAGCAGTTAGTGTTTACACCGTAACTGTTACTGCGCTCATCGTAACAGCTACGAATGGAAAACGGTTTGTAGATAAACCGTGACTGCTACTAGCATCGACGGAACTATTCCGGCCACACCGTATCAGTTACTGCGCGCCACCTGAAAACGTTTTGCAGTAAACGTTGCTGCGATGACAGTAATAGTTACTGTTAATATCCGAATCGCTCCGGCGAGTGCAGTAGTAGTAATGCAATGAAATTTTATGGGTGGTGTAACGAAAGTTGATGCCTAATCACTGAATACATCACAATCACAATACATGAATTGGCAATACTGATATATATTTTAAAGAAACTAATTTCCGAAAAAGTAATATAGTATCGCTTATTGTTTTTTTTACTAAACGTATATATCAACAAAAACTGAAATCGCCCTGCTTAAAGGATTCCATAGAAAACCATTGACGAATAAAGATGAAGCAAAAAACTGCACGTAAAGTGATGGCTACGGACTGAACAGAAACTATTACTGTCGAGACCGCAACCATTCCTGCCGTGGCAGTTACTATGAGTGCGTTGCGTTTTACTGTCTCCCGCCAAACAGATACTCTGCAGGCAGCAAAGATTAATGTGATCGCAGTAATAGTTACTGTTTATCTCATACTCGGGAATCGCGCGTAGAAGTTACGGGGTTGGCAGTAACGGTTACGGTTTACTCCTCTCCGTGCAGTAGTACAACGGGGCTGGGACAAGACGAGTTACGCTTACTCCGAGAGGGATTTGGCTTAATGGTATAATAATAATAATAAGAACAATAATAATAATAAGAAAAATCACATATTTCATTTCCCTTCACAGAAAATATTTGTTTTATGTTCAGAACCCATATAGAAAAAATAAGATGAAGTATCTTTGTTCTAAATGTGGATCTTCATTCTTCGATGTATTAAAATAAATAATTGTGTTCCTTACAAAAATTGTATATACTGATTATGCATTTTACTAATTGTATAATGGACCCTAATACAATTATTTATAACGGTGATTCCTCTGATTCCCGAAAATCTAGCACGTGTTATTAAATCGATGCATTTTTTTCTTGTAGGTTTGGTTCGATCAACAAAACGATTCCGTGTAACCTTCAAAATTTTCGTTCAGCCTAAAAAGTCATTGTTTTGGGGTAACAAATATTTGGTTGATTCAATCAAATATGTTTGTTGCATCTACAAACAAATTTTTTGTGCCTACCATACTTTTTCGTTGGTTCAACCAAACACACCAACAAAATAATTTGGTTGGCTCAAAAAAACGATTTTGTTGCTTCTATAGTAACCAAAAAATTTGGTTAGGACAACCAAATTTTTTTCCGGCCAATAAAACATCTTTCTCAGTAATAAGTTCCTGGAATACCTACTGATTATTACATTCTCATCATAATCGAATATGATCATTCTTTCGAAAGTTATCAAGTTCACAGATTATTTTTCATTATTTTTTCTGCGATCACAATTGGAATTTTCTATTTTTCGAGAAAATTCAAAAAGTTGTATGCACGATCTTGAAGGGCTCCCAAGAAGAAACATTTTTTCACTTTGACTTTCTTTTGATCTCGCCTTATTTGGCTGAAGATGCTCATTTTCGTTTATATTTTCGAAAGAAAATTTTTATTCTATCAATCAAAAATCATGAGGATAAAATATTTTACTTTTTACCTACTACAAGAGACCGTACTTCAAATTTTTAAGTCTTGAAAAAAAACCAAAAAAATTTTCAAAATGCTTCCCCCCTTTTATTACATCCTCATCATAATGAGAAGGTATTGGTTTTATGTGAAAATTGACTTTCGCGGAATTAATGAAATCTCCACGTTTTGAGACCTCCTGATTCCGAAAACGTAGTTTTTACGTTGGTGTCTGTCTGTTGTCGTTGTCTTCGTCGTTAGTGTCTGTATACTCCATAACTTTTGAAAGACTGAACGGATTGGATTGTCTTCTGGCACACATTTTGAGGGACCAAAAAGACAGGTCAAGTTCGTTAGCCAGCTACTTCGGATCAAAAATAAAAGAGAGGGAGCATTTTGGAAATTTTTTTGGACTTTTTTTTCAAGATTCAAAAATTGGAAGTACGACTCCTTATAGTAAGTAAAAAGTGAAACAATTTATCCACATGACTTTTTTTGATAAAAACAAAATTGTAAGAGTTGTGGCATTCTCAAAATTCAAAAATATAAAAGAAAATGAGAATTTTTAGCCAAATGACACAAGATTGAAAAGAAAGTCAGGGGAAAAAATGTTTCTTCTTGGGATCCCTACAAGATCGTGAATACAACTTTTTGAATTTTTTCAAAAAATCGAAAACTCCCATTTTTATTGCACAAAAAAAGTTAAAAATAATCTGTGAACTCGATAACTTTCGAAAGAATGATCATATCCGATCGTGCTTTGGCACCCATTTTAAGGGACCAAAAATACAAATCGAGATCGTTAATCATCTGTTTTGGATCAAAAATAGAAGAGGGGGAGCATTTTGAAATTTTTTTTTTATTTTTTTTCCAAGACTCAAAAATTGTAATTACGGCTTCTTTTAGTAGGTAAAAAGTGAAACAATTCATCTCCATTGGTTTTTTTGATGAAAATAAAATTGTAAGAGTTGTGGCATTTTCAAAATTCAAAAATATAAAAGAAAATGAGAATTTTTAGCCAAATGACGCAAGAATGAAAAAAAAGTCAGGGAGCAAAAATGTTTCTTTGGGAGCACTACACGGTCGTGAATAAAACTTTTTGAATTTACTCAAAAAATCGAAAATTCTCATTTTGATCGCACAAAAAAAAAATGAAAAATAATGTGTGAACTCGATAACTTCCGAAAGAATGATTATATCCGATCATGCTTTGGCACCCATTTTAAGGGACCAAAAATACGAATCGAGATCGTTAATCATCTGTTTTGGATCAAAAATAGAAGAGGAGGAGCATTTTGAAAATTTTTTTGGAATTTTTTTCCAAGGCTCAAAAATCGTAAGTACGGCTTCTTGTAGTAGGTAAAAAGTGAAACAATTTATCCTGATGATTAAAAAAAAAAAAATTGTCAGAGTTGTGGCATCTTCAAAATTCGAAAATATAAACGAAAATGAGATTTTTTTTGCGGACCACGCAAGATATGAAAAAAAGTTCGGAGAAAAAAATGTTGCTTCTTGGGGGCTGTCCAGGATGATCTTTACAACTTTTCGAGTTTATCAAAAAAAAAAAAAAATCTAATTTTGATCGCACGAAGAATAATGAAAAATAGAAAGATTCATTTTTTAGTCAAACTATGCAAGCTACGAAAATATGTATATAACCTAAACTTGCGCACCAAAAAAAGATCTACAAATTTCGTAAAATTCACTTTTTGAAAGGACAAGTAATTTTTGCTTCATTTAAAAAAACCGTAAAATGAATTCATTTCAATCAGGAAAAATAACTATGAAAATAAGATAATAGAATTTCTTTTTAAATTGACTAAGGCTAACACTGAAGATTGATAGAGAATAGTTATTCACCCCAAAAGAATATCTGTAAATTTGTTATAATTTTTCCCATTTGACGCGTAGTTTTTGTTCTAATCGTAAAAAATAAAATTAAAAATCAAATTTCTAGAAAAACTACACAACATGTGAAAAAGTTAGGCAACAAAACTTCTCTACCGCTATGGACAAACTTTGATCGAGTGCGCAGCACGAGACACGCGATGAGAATGTA